>CM059866.1:39316233-39513981 GCA_030490815.1 Acer saccharum
CAGTTTCCGTGAATAAAGGAGAAAGAATCGCGTCCAGAATCAAACTCAGCCAAAAGAGGAAACACAATCTAATTAGGACTAAGGAAACCGCTTGAAACTTGGGACCACAATACCAAACCCCCCACCCCCTAGCGGACACCTTTAAAACCCTAAGAACAACATGTATAAATACCCCCTCTATACACAAAAAGGGGGGACGTGAGAGGTAGAACGAGAGGAGAGAGAGAATCGTATTAAAGAGCTTGTAAGCATTCTGTCATTCTTCATCCTGTAAATCGTGATTCATAGTGGATTTGGCTTTGTTGCTAGAGGCAACGATCCGTGGATGTTTTCTCCGATCTTTTGGAGTTTTACCACGTAAATCACCTGTTATTTCTTTACAATCTTTGACTATACTCGCATATAAATTGTAGCAACTCAAGAACAAATCATTGACTTGGTGACCACCAAAAATCACCGTCAACAACAACCAAGGTGTATAGCCCTTTCCATGAGGGTGCTCGTTGATTACTATAGTGCCGAAGCAAAATGGATACATACCATAGGTCATCTATCATGTACTTAACAATAAACTTCTAGATGCATCCATTATCTACACATATTCAACCACAAAAACTCAAAAACTAAAACATACAAGAGAAGCATTAGTGCACTTTTCAAAAATAAGATTTTCAAGCTCAAGTGCATGATCTAAAACAATAAAAGATACTTGTTAAAGATCATTACTTCTCAAGTGAGTAGCTCTAAAGACAATGATATTCAATTAAAGTTTTGCTCATCAAGCCACTCACAATCACACAAAGACATCAATCAACACAAATCATGCCAATGGACATTCTAAGAGTTTTAAACCTCTCTTTGTCCAAGGGCTTAGTGAACAAGTCCGCAAGTTGATTTTTAGTAGGCAAATGCTCTAGAGTAACAATAGAATGTTCAACTAGATCTCTAATGAAATGATGCCTAATGTCTATGTGTTTGTGCGGGAGTGTTGAACCGGATTTTTAGAGATGTTAATGGCACTTAAGTTATCACAATAAAGTGTCATTTTTCCTTGTTCTATCTCATAATCCTTAAGGATTTGTTTCATCCAAAGTAATTGTGTGCAAGCACTTCCGGCCGCAATGTATTCGGCTTCGGAAGAGGAAAGGGAAACCGAATTTTGTTTCTTACTTGACCAAGAAACCAAGTTATTACCAACATAAAAGCAACCGCCCGATGTGCTTTTAGTCATCTATGTTTCCCGCCCAATCCGCATCACAATAGCCTACAAGGATATCATTGGTATCAAATGAATAGAATAGACCAAGACTATGAGTTCCTTTGATGTACCTAATGATCCTCTTGACGGCTTTTAAGTGAGATTCCTTGGGATTTGCTTGGAATCTAGCACACAAGCCAACACTAAAGCAAATTCGGGTCTACTAGCCGTTAGGTAAAGTAGACTACCTATCATGCTTCTATAAAGGCTTTGGTCAACACTTTTCCCTTTTTCATCTTTGTCAAGTTTTAAAGTGGTGCTCATGGGAGTTTCAAAATCTTTTCCATTTTCTAGGCCAAATCTCTTAACTAGATTTTTAGCATATTTAGATTGATTCAACATTATGCCCATGCTAGTTTGCTTTACTTGCATTCCTAGAAAATAATTCAACTCACCCACCATACTCATTTCAAATTCACTTGACATAACTAACAAATTCATCAACCTTGGTTTTATTAGTAGACCCAAAAACAATGTCATCAACATATATTTGTGCAACAAAAATATCATGATCATGATGTTTGATAAACAAAGTTCTATCAATGCCACCTCTCCTATATTGGTTGTCAATAAGATATTGAGTCAACCTATCATACCAAGCTCTTGGAGCTTGTTTAAGGCCATAGAGATTTTTCAATTTAAACACATGATTAGGAGAGTGTGGGTCTACAAAACCCTTAGGTTGTTCAACATACACTTCTTCTTGAAGGTATCCATTGAGGAAAGCACTTTTGACATCCATTTGAAATAATTTGAACTTTTTAATGCATGCAATGGACAACAAAAGTCTAATGGACTCGAGACGAGCAACCGGGGCAAACGTCTCATCAAAGTCAACACCCTCCACTTGAGTGTAACCTTGAGCCACTAGTCTAGCTTTATTCCTCACAATCTTGCCACTTTCATCGGTCTTATTCCTAAACACCCATTTAGTGCCAATTACATTTATATCTTTGGGTCTAGGAACTAAGGACCACACTTCATTCCTCTCAAATTGATTAAGTTCATCTTGCATAGCCCCAACCCAATATTCATCAACAATTGCTTCATTAATATTTTGGGTTCAATTTGAGAAGTGTAGCAAGCATAGAATTTGGTTAGCAATTTGATTTCTTGTTCTAACCCCTTCATTTAAATCACCTATGATGTCTCTTGATAGTGTAAGTTTCTAAGTCTTGGGTGAGAATGTTCAACAACTTGGTCATTTTGTTGATTATCATTTAAAGCATTTTCCAACCCTTGACTTACAACTTCAACATGACTATCATTTCATCATCTTGACTAGAAACACTACTAGCCACATCAATAGGTGTTTTAGTGTCATTAACATGTTTTCTTTAGGTTCATTGACACCATTATCATCACACAAATTAAGCATGCTAAGATCATCTATCTTCACATTGATAGACTCCATGATAGTCTTAGTAGTCAAGTTAAAGACTCTATATGCACGACTATTAATAGCATACCCAAGAAAGAGACCAACATCACTTTTGCATCAAACTTTCCTAAGTGATCTCTATCATTCAAAATATAACATTTACTCCCAAAAGTGTGGAAGTAACTCACATTAGGCTTCTTGCCTTCCAAAGCTCATAGGACGTTTGTTTTGTGCCGGGCCTTTAAAACACGATTGACACATAACAAGCGGTATTGACCGCCTCGGCCCATAGGTTTCTAGGGACTTTCTTGCTATTGAGCATGACCCTAGCCATCTCTTGCAAGACACGGTTTTTCCTCTCAACAACACCATTTTGTTGAGGAGTTCTAGGTGCGGAGAACTCATGAGAAATCCCTAAACCATCACAAAACTCACTAAATTTTGCATTTTCAAATTCCGTCCCATGATCACTCCTAATGCGACATATTTTCTTGATATCAAGACCTTTTTCATTTTGAACTTGATTACAAAACTTTTTAAAGTAATCAAAAGCCTCGGTCTTGTTTCTAAGAAAATAAACCCAAGTAAACCTAGAGAAGTCATCAACGCATACAAAAATGTACTTTTTGCCATTAATGCTCTCGGTTTGAATTGGCCCCATTAGGTCCATATGCACAAGTTCTAAAGGTCTCTTGGTAGCTATGTAAGAATTTTTCTTATGAGACACTTTGGTTTGCTTACCTAATTGGCAAGGTTCACAAACCACCTCAAGCTTTTTACCAAGATTAGGAAGACCTCTAACAATGCCATGTTTTTCAAGCTTTTTCAAATCTTTAAAATTCATGTGACCCAAACGTTGATGCCACAAATCAAGCTTATTGCACTCATGTGCCATGTTGCAGTTAGAGGATCTATCTCAAGACAATAGCAATTGTCTATAGACCTTTTGACTTAGGACAACATGCCCTTTTTATCAATTATAGTGCACACATCTTTGTTAAAGCTAACTTTTTAAAAATTTCACACAAGTGAGTAATGCTTATCAAGTTAGCTTGTAACCCATCAACATACAAAGTATTGCGAAGTTTAGGCAATCCGGGGATACAAATTGTTCCCTTGCCAAGAACTTGCTTTTTGGTACCATCACCAAAAGTAACCCAACCTCCATCCTTTAAAACAAGATTCTTAAAGAACTCTTTTTCCCGGTCATGTTCCTAGAGCAACCGCTATCTAGGTACCAAGAATAGGAGGAGTTGGCACGTAAAGCATATTGTGCAACATACATTTAGATGTGTCTTTTCTAATCCACACATTTTTCACAACATGCTCTCACTCTTACTTCTAACATGCTTTGACTCAATTAGGCTTTTAACATGCACCTTGACCTCATTGGTCACATTTCAAAAATATCAAACAAAGCATTATCAATTTTCTTATGCATAGTAGAGTGAGGCACAACACAAGATTTAGCAAGCAAGTCATCAACAACTTTTCAACAACATGCTTTTCCAAGGTCTTCCTAGGTCTATTTCTATATCCATACATGGATGATTGCCTAGGTCCATTCAAAGACATATCATGAAAAGCATTATCAAGTTTGCATTTCCGAATATACTCAAAGCATCTAGGTCGAATATGTCCTATCATATTACAATGATGACAAATAGGAATAAATTTGAGAAATTTACCATTTGCATTTGCTTCCATAGCTTTGGACTTCTCACAATTTTCCTCTTTGAAGAGCAACCCTTGATGCTCACCTCTTGCATTTGAGGTTGTTGCTTCTTGATGCTTATGTTGTTGAGTTCTTCCATTGAACATCCTTGTTGATGAAGAGGCACCTCGGTAGCTTTCATAGCTTTACCTTGAGAGAGTGTACCTAATTGATTCAATGCTTGCTTTGACAAAAGTAGATTTGTTAGATGAAGGAGTCTCCTTCTCATTGATATAACCCAAACCTCTTTTGTCACATGGATGCTTTCCACTTTTAATGAGGGTTTCAACTTTATTAGAACTAGATGACATCTTGCTAATCACCTATTAGCCTCATCAAGTTTCTCACGAAGCATCCTAAGTTCAATGGCATATTTTTCCGCTATGTCATCACTAAACATAACATCTTTACGTGATTTATCAAGCCATTGTTCATACTTTTTCTCTTGATTTAAATGCTCATTAAGTTTGGATTTAAGCACATTTTCAAGTTTCTTAGCATTAACAAGAGAACAATCTCTTTGCTCAATTTCTTGCTTCAAGATACCAAGTCTATCATTGCTATCTTTAGATTCAATTCTAGACTTAGGATCTTGTCTTTAAGTT
This sequence comes from Acer saccharum, assembly GCA_030490815.1. Taxonomy (NCBI): domain Eukaryota; kingdom Viridiplantae; phylum Streptophyta; class Magnoliopsida; order Sapindales; family Sapindaceae; genus Acer; species Acer saccharum. Next base: position 39,321,192 of record CM059866.1, read on the forward strand.
CATTGAATTCTTTTGAGCCAAGATCATGATTCTCTAGCTTCTTGTTGAGGGACATATTGACTTTGGATAAACGTTCATTTTCAAAAGTAAGATCATCGATTTTTTCATCTAAGTCAATATGTTCAACAAAAGAAGCCACATAGGAACACTTCCTTAATCATGATTATCACAAACAAAAAACACAAAACACTACAAAGAAAGGATCTATCTAAGTGCGTCTAGACACCCGCTCTGATACCAAATGAAATTTCCCTTAAGTAGTAGTGAAATATACCTAGAGGGGGGGTGAATAGGTATAGGCTCCAAATTCTTCCAATTAAAAATAATGCGGAAATAACAAAGAAATGCACACTTGATTAGATTTAGCAAATGAATTGATTTCACTAATACAAGAGTTAATCAATTTACAAGATATGCAATCAATGTAAGATATGGAAGATAAAGAAAATAAAAACAAAATGAACACAAGTGTTTTACGTGGTAAAACCTCAAAGAGGAAACATCCACGGGTTGATACCACAACCACCGGCAAAGCAATCCACTATGTGAAAAAGGACTTACACACTCAAGCTCAACTCATGATATCCGCTCAAGCTATCAACTCCTAATCTACCCTCGGGCTAGTGAATCACCAAGCCTACTTCCTATCCGAGATGTATCCTACACCTCTAGAAAGCAACTTCCTATCCAAGACGCTCACGTCTCTAGGAAGATTTTTGCTTGCTATCCGGATCCTCCCGACCCTAGACAAGTCTTCCTTGCTTGATTATCCGAGTCCTCCCGACTCTAATCAAGACTTCCTTGCTCTATCCAAAGCTTCACTCACTTTGCTAGAGACTTCAACCTAATGCAAGGCTATGATCTAGTGATGCAAGTGATGCAAACACAAACAAATTAAGCTAGATGATCAATCAAGCAAAATGTACATGTTCAATGACAATCTAGAATATGCTTCCAACACACAATCAAAAATTATCTAGAAATCAAGACATATAAATCAATAAGAACAAGGTATGAATATTCAATATATCACACTAAAAACCTAGTTCTTAGATCATGAAATAAAACCTAGAAAATAATATGAGACATATCGTATATACATTTTCTAGAATCAATTTCAAACAAAATCAAGTTTAGCACATATATGTTCAAGAAAAATCACAAAGCTAAACTCAATTGAAAAATGATCAAACACCCCTAGCATATGATCTAACATCTTTCTATATATCAATCAAATAGTAAGAATCAAGAGATGATCAAAGATGAAATGAAAGAGAAGAAGTTGAACAAACAACCTGACCACGTACTGAAAATCAAGCAATTGGGAACAATGACGAAGTCAGCTGCCTCTAGAAATGCTTGGGGTTTGTAGCTCTCCTCAAGACCAACAATTTCGGTTTTTGAATCGATTGATTTCGAGTTCGTATGAGAAGATATGATCAAAATACAAACTAAAAAGTTGAAGAAATCTGCAGAATTTTGTGAAATGTTCTTCAAGTTCTTCAAATGTTTAGAGAGAAAGAGAAGTGATTAAAAGGAGGAGAGATAAGAGTTTTCAGGGCCAATAAGAGAGGGCCACATCACCCACCCTGTGGGGGGCGTGTGGGCCTCACGGGGTCAGAGAGCCCCTCTGGCCGTGGGCCCCACGGCCTCCCTCACGGCGTGGGCCAAGTGGCCTCACAGCCAATCTCACCTCTCTCACCCACTCTCACGTTCTTCAGCCGTATCTTGGGCATCCGAACTCCGATTTCGAATCCATTTTTGGATTACGAACCGTGACTCCCTTACACACGATAATGACTATACAACTTTGAAAAATGGTTGAGAAATCATCTCGGAAAACGACGATGAAGTCAACTCAATGAATGAGAATGAAAAGTAGCGTAGCTACATCGTTTGGACTCGAAACCTTATGAATGAGTAACCAAAACGATCGGAACTCAATAAGGCATTAAATAGAACATGTTCAAGTCCAAAACACAAAATACACAAACAAATAAACACATATTCACACAAGCATGCCATATCAAAGAGATAGTCACAAAGCATGCAATTCTACAATGTTTGTCTATACAAGATCAATGCATGAGCATACTATGAGATGTGTGAATGTGTTATACCAAATGTTTGAACCACGATGCAGGGACACACATGTATGAATTGTGTGTGTGCGCGCTGACGCCTTGCAAGAGGATAGGAGTCAAGATATACCTTTGACGCTTTTCACCTCTTGAAGACGACTTTTGCACTAGATGTTGCCCTTCACCTTTTAAGCTTCCTTTCTTCAAATAATATCCTAAGCAACAACTAATACAAATATGAAGTGTTTTGCAATGGAATCAAGCCAATACAAATCATAAACCTTACACGGTTTAACGCCATTTTACAGCATGTTTGCTAAAACAACGGCATTTCGATTAGGGCATCATATATATATTCCCTATTCTCCTTTTGGCCGAATCTGAGCATACATTTTAGATTGTTAGAGAGAGATTAACTCCTAGAGAGAGAGAGAGCTCCAAGACTTGATTTTTACTCAACCAAACACAAACCCCATATGCATCTAGCATCCTTCATGCATCATCTTCTCATGGGTCATCATGCTTTCATATCTTGGTAAGTTGAACATGTCTATAAATTATTGTTTCATTATTTGTTTATCTTTTCTTAAGGTTAGCAATTATTTTGTTGATTAATTGCATGGTTCTTTTGCTAAGCATGTATTGAATATGTTTGTGTTCTTAATTGTTGGTTGAGATTGTTTGTATTTTGATAGCTAGCATGTAAGATCATTTGGCCTCTAAGTCTCTATGCTTTGCATTTAGACATTATTGATTAGGACTCATTGATTGCATTCATTAATTGCATATTTATTGTCGTTGCCATATGTGTGACAACTTGTGTTAATTTGGCTATGTTTGAAAACTAGGTCTTAGACTTGCATGTCTTCATCTAGTTAGGTCTTTCATGAACATTCATATAGACATATTGATATTTAGGATTACTTTTATTGCCATTATTTAATCTCTAGATAAGCATTTAGTGTAGCCTAGCATTAATTGTATTTTGGATATTGTCATATATTCACATAGGTTATTGATTCCTTCATTGAGAGTTAAGTCTTACGACTACGGGTGTAGTGCAAAAGCAATTTGGTCTATAATCACTATAAAAGGCATGCAGGTAGTAGTGGTGGGTTAGTGACCAAGAATGGTGTGACTAGAGGTCAACCTAGGTTGTAAACATCATTACATATAAGGACTTGAGGACCGTGTGTGGCTAACAGAACAACTCATGAGTTTTTCCCAGTTGTGGGTTTCTCATGTAAACCAATCAATGTGTTATTTATTGTTTTCCGCACTTTAATTACTTTGATTGCATTTTGATTATTTTGGGTTAATTTTTATAATATTGACTAATTCGAAAAGGTTGTAACTAATTGGATTAACAACCCATTCAACCCCCTCTAGGCTGTTTAGACACACGTATATATATTTTCAATTGGTATCAGAGCAGGTTCTTAGACATACTTAGGTGATCCTTGCTCTTGCTTATGTGTCTTGCATTTTGTGCATCTCTTTTATTGCATTCACATACATTGACCCATTCATTATGTGTGAATTCAGGATAAGTAACAAGGGAGCCTTAAGCATAAGACCCCATTGGGGTGAACTATGCCTCATGGAAAGGCAAGATGGAGTCCTACCTTTTGCCAAATTCATGACCGGGCATGGATGGCAATAGAAGATGGCTACACTCCACCAACTATGGCCTCTACGGAAGGTGGTGAAGTTTCCAAGCCTAAATCTCATTGGAGCACTCAATAGTTCGGAGCCTCCAAGTGGAACAACAAGGCGATACATGCCAGTTCTCATTTAGCGCTCCCTTTCCTACCTTTTGTGCTTGTTTTCGAGCACTTTTGTGTATATAACGTGTGTTTTAGTTAAGTATAGGTAATGTACTAATTTAGGAAGGTGTTTGCACGAAATTGGAGAAAAGAGGTCAAAAAGGGAGCAAAGACCTATGAAAGCAGGACCTCGCTAGAAAGAGCCCACGGCATAAAGCCGTGAGAGTACATCAGCTCGAAAGAACTCGATAGCCAGAAGATATGAACACACTGGGATTTTATTCGCGGGTTCAGTCAGCAGGATATTGCTCGCTAGGCAGAAGGTGTGAACCCGCCGAGGATTTCTAAAAAGGCTAGCTAGTTCATACTCAAAAGAAAGAAGTCGTGAAGCAGGGGTTAGGACTTTGAGTCATGTTGGCATTATTCTATATCAAAACGACATTTCTTTTGTATTGATTAGTTGTCTAGGATTCACGGTTTAACAAGCTTCAAGGAAATTGGGCAACACATCAAGCAAAGTGAAGCCTTTAAGAGGAGAAAGCATCAAGGTATACTTAGACCTCTATCCTCTTGCAAGGCATTAAGGCACACACACACATGACATTCATATGTGTCTTTGCATAGTTGTACACCATTTATATTGAAACAAATTATAGCATGGTGTGTATAAAACTATCTAGAGGGGGGGAGGGGGTGAATAGATTTTAAACTTATTACCCAATTTTTCGTGTGAAGTCAATATTACGAAATTACCCCTAACTAGATAAAGCAATAAATCAAGTATAAAATGCGAAAATTAAATAACACTTGATTTTTACGTGGAAACCCTCATGGGAAAAACCACAGGCTAGTAAGTAAGCCACACTCGAACCTCAAATCCACTAAATGTGTAAAACGATTACAACCTAATCCCGGAAGTAATCACACACCTACCTAATCCCGGTATAAGTGAACCTAGTCCAATTTGCTTGCGATCTAAGCAACCTAATCCCGGAAGCTACACACAAGACTTACTTTCTCAATGAAGAGAATAACACCCTAAGTGAATATATGAATACCCAAATGCAACATAGAGCAAGGGAAACCCTTCGGAAACATGCATATTTGTAGGGTATCCAAAAGAAACTAAGGGATATTATTTCTGTAGTCCTTTAGATCTTAAAGTATTTGTTTCAACAAATGCTAAATTTCTGGAAATGATTATATGAATGATTTTGCACCCAAAAGTAGAATTGTCCTGAATGAGATGTCAGGAGATACAATTCCATAAGATGTTACACAACCTAGCCTAATTGTAAGTTCCGCACCATCAAAATCAACAACCTACCATTCCTCGTTGTAGTGGGAGGGTTAGAAGTCAACCCTAGATACATCGATCTAGGAGAATCAGTGGAGAATTTGCCGGACGACGATGATCCCTACACATATAAGGAAGCAATAGAGGATGTTGATTGTCGCCATTGGCAAAAGGCAATGCAATATGAGATTGAATCCATGTTCAATAACAAAGTCTAGTCTCTTGTAGACTTGCCTAAAGGGATAAAACCCATTGGTTGCAAGTGGGTATACAAGAGGAAAAGAGGGTATAGATGGAAAGGTGGAAACCTTTAAAGCTAGACTAGTAGTTAAAGGATACACAAAAAAAAGGTATCGATTACGAGGAAACCTTCTCTCATGTGGCCATGCTTAAATCCATTAGGATACTCTTATCCATTGCAGCATCTCTAGATCTAGAGATTTGGCAAATGGACTTTAAGACAACTTTCCTTAATGGAAGTCTTGACGAAAGCATCTTTATGGTGCAACCAGAAGGATTCATTGAAAAAGGCCAAGTGGAAAAGGTATGCAAGTTGCAAAAATCCATATATGGATTAAAGCAAGCATCCAGATCTTGGAACATAAGGTTCGATCAAGCAATTAAAGGTTTTGGATTTATTCAGAACCTTGACGAACCCTGTGTTTACAAAAAGATTAAAGGCAACAAGATGGTTTTCCTCATTCTTTATGTTGATGATATACTACTCATCGGAAACGATGTAGGTGTATTGACATCAGTAAAAGAATGGTTAGCAAAACAATTTGATATGAAGGACTTAGGAGAAGCAAGTTATATTCTTGGTATCCAAATAATAAGGGATAGAAAGAATAGACCAATTGCACTATCTCAGCTTCATACATAAATAAAATTGTAGGAACCTAGGGTTATAGATTGCGTAGTGGAAGGGTTTTAAAATTTTTTATGCAATCATCAAGTAAACCTAATTGTACAGTAATAATCGAAAACAACAAAGAAGGTGAAACAATTTCATACCAGCGTTGGAGGCTCCTTCTCTTTAATATGATTTGCTTCCTGATTTGAACCACAAGATCTTCCTGACTATGACCCGGGATTGGTAACGGCATGTGGGCACGTCACGGTACTCATGAACCTGAAAAAGAAAGAAACACAAAACAACCCTTGTTTTGTTGTCAGAAGAATTCGGCCACCCTTTGTTGTGAAGAACAAAAAAAATAAAACTCCTTTCCTTTTTTTAAGTGGCCGCACACCCTCTGTTTTCTTTTTCTCTTTTTTCGTGAATTTATGTTGGTGTGTATTAAATTGGTGTTCATCAGTTTCTTAAAACATATATATCACATAAATATATTATATATATATTTTAACTGATTACTTTAATTAATTAATTAATCCGTTCAAATATCTAATTTATAAGGATAATTAATACTTTGAATTTAAACTTTTTAAATTCAAATTTGATATTTAATTTAATAAAAAATAAAATAAATAAAATTATCTTATCTTCATTCAAACACAAATATCAATCAACATCCTCCAACTAATGATTAATCACATAATTAAATAATCTTACTGTTTAATTAATTTAATCACTAATATTCATTAATTAAATAATCTCGTTATTCAATTTATTCCCAAATAAATACGTGTCACTTTTGTAACACAATTAATTGGATAATCCAATTAAGCAACCGTGACCCTTGTTACCTAAATCAATCGGGCTAGCAAGGGGACCTAATGGACCCACAGTATTTTGAGCTCCAATAATCCTTAGAAATAATTAATTAAACTCTTTAATTAATATTTCATGATTATTAACTCCGGTGTTGTTCCACTAAAAACCCGAAGCTGCACTCTCTCAATTGTAGACGTTTTTACACAAACCAATAACTCTTGGTGTCTATCGATATAGCTATTTATATGGTATGATCCTCCACAAATAGTTCATAATAAGAGCTGGGTCATAATGTCCGTTATACCCCTCTAATTATATCTTTCCATTAAGTACCATTGATTCTCTAATGAATAATAAATCCTACATTCTTTATGAAATTAGGAGAGCGCTCATACTGTTCAAGCGCTCATACTGTTCAAGCCTCGAATCAATCCTTAAGGGAACTACTATCTACTTCTCATAAGAAGGAGTGGATTCTTTTATTGTGTACAAACCTTCCCAGCCACAAGCCAAACCGTGATTCCAACATACGAAGTTATTGACCGGGAATGCAACTCCGATCTCACCCATGGCATATCAAAAACCACGATCTAACTTGAAGGAGTCGATAAGACACTTAGGATTAAGATCACCCACATATAGCCATCATTTATTGATATATATGAATCTCATCTTGTAACGGATCTTGGTGAGAGATTCATACAGATCATGGCCCAGTCTTATATGATCACATCATATAAGGTGCCTCCATTCTCATATCACCATATGAATAGTCTAGGTTAAGACCATTGTACATTACGGAATGGACCGCAGGTGTAAATTAACCACAAATAAAGTACCCAACTCTATTTGCTATCTACGGATTCTTTAGATTGCTCATCTCAAATTGAATACCTTTGTATATGACACTTATATACTCAGTTAGAGATTACATCCAGCAATCTTGGATGTTAAGTGCACATGATATAATAAATGTATGAGACAATTTGATTGAATAAACTACTTCTTTTATTTATGTTCAATTCACATTTACAAAATACAAGCTTTAGGGCAAAAACCCCAACAATCTCCCACTTGCACTAAAGCATGTGAGACATGTCTTATAAACCTAGACCCTCTAGGTGATCCGTAAACACTTTTGCCGGTAAGGTCTTTGTAAATGGATCAGCAATCTGTACATCCTAACGGGATCAAATCCTGTCATGAATACACTAGCATATAGTTCTTGTTCTCTGAAGATACTTGAGAATAGTCTTGACAAGAACCCAATGATCCAATCTTGGGTTGGACTGGTATGTGCTGGTTACTCCCATTGTGAACCAGATGTCCGGTCTCGTGCATAACATAGCATACATAAGACTACCTACTGCTGACGCATAGGGAACACGTCTCATATCCTTAACTTCATGAGGTGTCTTAGGACACTGTTCATTAGACAAGTGAACTTTATGTTTGGAAGGTAAATTACCTTTCTTAGAGTTCTGCATCGAAAATTGCACAAGAATCTTGTCGATATACGATGCTTGAGACAATGCTATGAGTTTGTTCTTACGATCCCTTATAAGTTGGATCCCTCGAACATAACTCGCCTCTCCCAAACCTTTCATTTGGAATTGGCTAGCCAGCCAGCCCTTTACTTCCGATAATATCCCTACATCATTCCTAATGAGTAGGATATCATCTACATAAAGAACTAAAAAAACTACCTTCTTGTCAATGATGCGCTTGTAGACACAAAGCTCATCAACGTTTTGCTCAAAGCCATAGCTTTTGATCACATCATCAAACCTTATGTTCCAAGATCTAGATGCTTGCTTAAGTCCATAAATGGATCTTTGCAACTTGCAAACTTTTTGCTCTTGATTTGGAGACACGAATCCCTTTGGTTGCATCATGTAGATGCTCTCTTCAAGATTGCCATTAAGAATGCAGTTTTGATGTCCATTTGCCAAATTTCGTAATCAAAATAGGCAGTAATGGATAAGAGAATCCGAAAAGACTTAAACATGGCTACTGGTGAGAAGGTCTCTTATAATTGACCCCTCTTTCTGGGTATAACCCTTGGCCACTAGCCTTGCCTTGAAGGTCTCTACCTTCCCGTCTACTCATCTCTTTCTCTTGTAGATCCACTTACACCCTATAGGTTTCACCCCATCCAGTAAGTCTACAAGTTCCTAGACTGAGTTAGAGTACATGGACTCCATCTCGAGATTCATGGCTTTAAGCCATTCCTCTTTATCAGGATCTTCCATTGCATTCTTAAATGTCAATGGATCATCCACACTATCAGTAGAGACAACATCTTGTCCCTCACTTACACCCAAATAGGGTTCAGGCTGTCTCACAACCCTCTCACTACGTCTAGGTGGTAGTGTATCCTGATTAGGAATCATCTGACTCTCAGATGTTAATGGATTAACAACTCTTGTTGACTGAGTACTGGTCTCACCAGGCTCCAACTCATTCAATACAATTTAGAACGAGATTTATGGTCACTGTTAGGATTATGCTCAATAGCAAGAGTGTAATATTGTTTTTGACAATCTTTTCATATAATAAAGTGATTTCTAATTTAAACAAATCTTATAGCATTTATAGATTGAATATTATAATTGTCAAAAGTAAATAATCATAAGGTCAAAAGACTATGAGAAAAGAAGAATTGTTCGTACATCTGGATATGTATGAGGTAGACACAATTCTTTAGTTAGTCTTGAATAATGTTCACAACTTAAGTTAAAGGTTGGGCACTTTATCTAGTTAAAGTTGTAGAATTCTTTTGCTAGCATTTGAGTGGGATCAAATGAGTTATGATGAGTCTGAAATCATCAAAGGGTCTTCGAGTAAAAGAATTTAGTGCACTGAGTGTATTGAATAGGATCACAATGAAATACTTTATCTAGAACCGTCAGTAGATAAAAGTTTTTTCATTATCAGGACAATCGGAGAATCTATCTTAATCTTGAGATAAATGATGGACTTATGGTTGCAAGTGTTATCATTTGAGTTATCAATGAGTACGATTATATAGCATTGTCTATCCTCGATAGTTTGGTGGTATTCATTTGTTAATCGATAGAGAACTTCATTTATAGATATGGACATCATGGCTCCATTTATTAAATGAGAGTAGAATATCATCATATGGATGTTTGAGGTATTGGATATTGAATCTTAACGTTAAGTTTTCGATAGAGTCTATTGAAACATGGCTTCTGGACAAGTCAAATATCCAAGTTCAAAATGTGGTCATATGAGTAAATATGGTAACTTGGAGAGCTATAGGCGGTCTATGAGCTCTTGGCGATTACTGATATTCTTCACGAGGATACACCATCTACAATAAGATTGTCTATGGTATGAATGAGAATATTTACTTATTCTATCTTTATTTAAGAGTTTAATTTTAGCTCTTTAGTAGAATGAGTTAACATTAATAGATCGGACCTAAGTGAATCATTTGTTGATTGTGATTAGGTTATGTCTATTGAAGCTTAAATTTAGATAGCTCGCCAAGATCCCCAATCCACACGGACTTGCATAGATCACTTGATATATTCTACCGGACTATTTATGGGTCCATCTAGAATTGTATTAAGGCATGGACTTGTTTCTTTTAGTAAGAATGAGCCTAGTTCACATGTGGGCCTTTTATTAAGGTCCAATGGATTTAATAAAATAGAAAAACAATATATAGATATATTAATATATATGGCACATGGCCGAGATATATAATATTATATTGTTTTATTTTTATTAATTGATTAAATGGAATTAATTAATTGATTGATTAATTATTTAATTAAAAATCAAAATCTTTTTCTGACTAGGAAATATGTTTCTTAGTAGTATACTATTGTGGTAGTATAATAAATATTAAAGACTTTATTTGATAAGTAGATAAATAAAGCGAATTTATTTATCGAGTCAAATTAGGAAGTCTTTGATATAGTCACAAATACACTAAGGAGTTGGATTAGGGTTTGGAATTTTAATGAAATCTACCTAGGGTTAGGATTTAAGTCAAAAGACACAAATCCTACATGGTAATGGATCTCAGCCTCAATATATAGATATAGATATATATATGAAATATATATAGCAATTAGCCAATATATATATATACATATATAGAAATTCTATTATCAGTTCGAATTGACAAAAGTTATATCAGTTCCTTGCATGTGGGCCACTGGATTTAAATACTTTGACTTAGCTGTATGCACTTATCAGTCAAAGTATTTAAATCCAGTGGCCCATATATAAGGAACTGATATAACTTTTGTCAGTTCGAACTGATAATAGAAAGACTGTATATATATATATATATTTATAAAGCATGAAAATATATGTGTGATATACATGTAAGTTGTTTTAAGTGCATAATTTGGCTTAATATGATATATCATATATATATAAGGAAAGTGCAGAAGTCGGCACACTGATATATTATTTGGGCAAGGCAAGAATTCGGTGCACTTAAGTATATATTTTAATAGGCAAGAATTCGGTGCACTATATAAATATGAGGCAAGTGGAATTTGGCCAACCCTAAGGTCTTTGGCTTGAGAATATTTTTCTTTTGCTTGAGAAAAATAAAATCTAACTCTAGAGATTAGTGTGATAATTCGGCCAAGAGAGAAAAAGAGAAGAGATCGTTTTACTTCGATAGTGCACTAGTAGCTTATACATCAATAAGCTTTGTGCACAACTTCGAATTAGGTTCACGCGAGTTTCGATCATTAGATTGAGAATTCAAAAGTGACCGGAATGTTCTTTGTTATCTCTTGGAGGTTTAGTGACTAACAAAAAAAAAAAAAAAAAGGTTTGTTATCCATCCTCAGGTACACAATTCAAAGAGAAGGGAGACCACGCTCCTAGGTGATTCACGTTCGTGATTGGATTGGAAGATCTTGCGGATTACCATCGACGCAATGTCAATCGGATCACGCTACAAAGGTATGATACTTTTATTATATGTTAATTAATTAAAGGGTTAAGGTTCATCTTTAAAAAGGAAAATTTTTTGAAATATACTAAACTCGATTTTAGTCTCGCTTCTGCTGCGTGCAACCGCATTTTTTCCCAAGAGTCACTAATATAGTTATCCTCAAGAAATGTTGCATTTGTCGATACAAATACTTTGTTATCTTCAGGACTATAGAAGTATCCACCTCTGGTCTCCTTGGAGTATCCTATAAACAAGCAGCCTATAGACTTGGGATCTAACTTTCCAGTTCTGTTCTTCAGCACATGTGTTAGACACCCCCATACGCAGAAATGTTGCAAACTAACTTTACGACCATTCCACAACTCTAGGGGAGTCTTAAAAACAGATTTGGATGGCACTACATTCAAAATGTATGCCGCTGTTTGTAACGTATATCGCCAAAAGGAATTTGGTAATGATGAGAAACTAATCATAGATCTCACCATTTCCATTAGGGTTCTATTTCTCCTCTCCGCGACACCATTCTGTTGTGGTGTACTAGAAGCTGTGAGTTGGGACACTATCCCATACTCAACCATAAAGTCTTCAAACTCTTAGTCAAGGTACTCACCTCCATGATCCGATCGTAGAGACTTGATAGTCTTTCCTAACTGGTTCTCAACTTCAGCTCGGAATTCTTTGAACTTTTCAAAAGTTTCTAACTTCCGTTGCATTAGGTAGACATATCCGTACCTCGAGTAGTCATCTATAAAGGTGACATAATACTCATTACCACCCCTTGCTTTAACATTCATCGGTCCACAGATGAATGTAAGCTCAAGTGGTTCTTTAGCTCTAAGCCCTTTTCTAGTAAAAGGTCTCTTGGTCATTTTACCTTCTAAACAGGATTTGTAGATAGGTAAGGTACCAACCTTTAGCTCACTTAAAGATTCGCTTTAACTAGTATGTTTATCCGGTCAAGGTTAATATGACCAAGCCTTATATGCCAGAGATACGTTTCATTTTCTAGAGAAATCTTATGTCGTTTAGTTTTTGGTTTTTCAACCTTAAACATTTCGGTGTTGAGCAGTGTTGTATGATTAATGGTCTTAACACATACAAATTGTTTTCATTAATTCCTGAACAAATATTCAAACCATTCTTTGCAATAATAACTGATTTATTATCAAAAGAAACAGAATATAATTGTTCTAATAACTTAGAAACGGAAATTAAATTCCGTGTAAATCCAGGAATGAAAAATACATTGTACAACAATATAAAAATTATTATTACAAAAACGTAATCTAATTACGCCCATTGGTCGTGCCGACATGACATCCCCTAACCCCACACGTATGGAGAAGGCTCCTCCTCAAGCTGTGTCCAAGAATCAATCCACTGCAAAGAAGAACAAACATGGTTAGTGGCCCCCGAATCAACTATCCAAGGTGAAGAATCATCTTCCACTAAACACGAATCAAGAACAAGTAAGTCATATTTACCTTTCGTTTTCTTCTCTTGGCTACCTCCTCTAGATATTGAGGACAGTTCCTCTTCTAGTGCTCGACCTTGTCGTAATGGAAACATTTTCCCTTGCTCTTGTCGATGGAGGTGCCTTTCTTTTTACTCTGGGCTTTCTTGGGTTTGGGTTACCCTTCGCCTTCCCAGCAGACCTCTTCCTCTTCTTTTTATTAGAGGAAGATGGTTTGGTAACATTTGCCTCACTGGCCTTGCCCTTGCTGTCTTTAGTCAAGGACTCAAAGGTAATGAGCTTATTGAGCAATTTGTGAGGCTGAACCTAAGCTTGTTCATCCCATAGTTGCTCTTGAACTGATTGAAACTCTTCGAAAGAGTCGTCGGTATGATGCTCACCTGACTGGGTTCATCAATGGCCCCGCCATTGATTTCTGCTGTGTTGAAGTAGGACATCATGTTCAGGATATGTTCCCAAACTGGTGTACCCTCCTTAATACGAGCGAGCATAGCGGAATGAACAGCTTCGTGCCACTTTTGCTCAGAGAGTTGCTTGAACATAACCTGCAATGACTCCATTATTTCGAATGCGGAAGTCATTGCTTCGTTCTTTGGGACAAGCACGTGTCATACTGGCTAACAAATATGTTCGGGCCTTCTCATCAAATGAGACCCATTTCTCGTATGCCTCACGAACTCTTTGTGCGGCATGGGCAGTAGGCACTGGAGGACATTCCTCCGTAAGCACAAACTTAAGGTCCTTAGTGACCAAAATTGCATTGATATTGTGTTTCCATTTAGTGTAGTTATCACCAGTTAATTTGTCATTGGCTATGATTTGTAATAATGCAGTTGATATGGCTGAAAAAACATAAATTAAGAATTCATTCAGTCATACATTCACATGTGCTAATGTTCGGCATAAAATTAAACATGATGCATGGAAATGTTTAATGAACAAGAACAACCCTAAAATGTGTTATTACGCCACGACAATCCAACATACCATAAGCAAGTGCCGCCTTAGGGTTGGTCAAATTCTTACATGTTGGATCGAGACATTCTCAATAAATGTTATACCAAAATAACTCTTATTCCTCTAACATTCAACCATCGTTTATTTCAGTCAGGTTTATAATTAACCAATTTAATTAAAACCTTGTGAACGTAACCCATCATTTCAGATCTTTAGAGCTTAACTCGAGAATTGTCGCCTTAGGGTCAGTCAATCCCGAAATCCCCTCAGAAATCCCCTCAGAAATCCTATCCGTTAGGAAGTCAACCTTGGTATTGATTCTTATGGAAACCCTCCTTAGGGAGGACGAAAGCAAAGTCGTCACGAGGCCCCACTCAAATCTCACGGTGTTGAACTAATGATAGAGACCGTGGGATATAATGTCATATATCCCTCTCCCACTCACTATTTTATAATTAGGGTTTTCTATAATATTAATGCACTTAGATTAAACTAGATTAAACGGCTAATTTCAATCTAAGCGTCAAGTGCATTAATCACAAATTATTAGAATCCTATTCCAATAACTAATAAACTAATTCTATTTTTAACTCTTAAAAAACTAGTTCATTAGTGATAATTCTAATCTATGTAAACTATTTACTAAGACTAGAATTATTAAATGTGTATTTACCAAGTTTTAACTATTAAAAAACAACACATTATTAGGTTCAATTAATTAGGGGCTTAATCAAATTAAACCTAAATTGATAAAGGACCCTACTAATCCAAGTAATTAAACTCTTTAATAAAAAAGATTAGTGATTAATGAGAATTACCAAGTTTTTACTCCTAAAAACTAATCCCATTAATCTATAGCCAATTAGTGAATTACCCATTTTAATCAAATTAAAAAAAAAAAAAAAAACACATAATAATATGGCTATAATGCATGTATGACATATCAACATATATATATATATATATATATATATATATGTAGGCACACCTAATCTAAATGATATGTATATGCATGGCAATGCTTTAATCATCTCATAATAAAAACATACATAAGTTGACCGAGTACAATGAGTTGTCTAACTTAAAAAAATAATATCTAATTACAAAAGTAATCCAAGGCATTCCTTGGCCCTCAAGTAATTCCAAAAATGTTTAAGTCCATCTGTATTATCTTTTGAGTCTTTCGGGCCCAAAAATCAAGTCCAACTTCTTGGTTTTTTTTTTTTTTTTTTTGGATCCATCTCATGGATTAAATCCCTTAAAGCCCAAATGTTACTCTAACATTTTTCGGAGGCTCGGGATTTCCCAAAAATCAGCCCAAACGATGCTTGACTGCTGCACTCCGCACACGCTTGCTACACACATGCATAACAATTATACACAGCTGCAGCATGTACGCATGCACACAACAATTGTGCGAAGCACACACACATGCACAAAAATTGTGCACAGCTCAGCATGACATGTAGCAGTGCAATTGCAAACGCATCACAGTTAAAGAGACAGTGTTTCGCACATACGCACATCTATTGAGCATTGTCCGCACAGCTGCTATGCTTTGTCATCCGGATTGTCTTCTTCGTCGATTTACATCAATAATTAAAATTACAACAAATCAACCAAAAAAAATAAAATAATACAACCCGGGATTAATATTACAGCAGAAATATTACAACCATCAAAACGAAACCCTAAACCCATTGTATCATACAATTAACGATCAACCATGTTTATAAATAATAAATAAAAATTATAAACATTATACAATCATTAGAAAGTGCCTACACATTCATACATGCAATCAAGAGCAATCGAATTCGATTATATTGTACAAAAATTGGCTCTGATACCAATTGTAGGAACCTAGGGTTACAGATTGTGCAGCGGAAGGGTTTTAAAATTTTTTATGCAATCATCAAGTAAACCTAATTATACAGTAATAATCGAAAACAACAAAGAAGGTGAAACGATTTAATACCAGCGTTGGAGGCTCCTTCTCTTTAATACGATTTGCTTCCTGATTTGAACCACAAGATCTTCCTAACTATGACCGGGATTGGTAACGGCGTGTGGGAGCGTCACGGTACTCAGGAACCTGAAAAAGAAAGAAACACAAAACAACCCTTGTTTTGTTGTCAGAAGAATTCGGCCACCCTTTGTTTGTGAAGAACAAAAAAAATAAAACTCCTTTCCTTTTTTTAAGTGGCCGCACACCTTCTGTTTTCTTTTCTCTCTTTTTTCGTGAATTTATGTTGGTGTGTGTTAAATTGGTGTTCATCAATTTCTTAAAACATATATATCATACATATATATATATATATATTTTAACTGATTACTTTAATTAATTAATCCGTTAAAATATCTAATTGAATTTAAACTTTTTAAATTCAAATTTGATATTTATTTAATAAAAAAATAAAATAATCAAATTATCTTATCTTCATTCAAACACAAATATCAATCAACATCCTCCAACTAATGATTAATCGCATAATTAAATAATCATATTTAATTAATTTAATCACTAATATTCATTAATTAAATAATCTCATTATTCAATTAATTCCCAAATAAATACGTGTCACTTTTGCAACACAATTAATTGGACAATCCAATTAATCAACCATGACGCTTGTTACCTAAATCGATCGGGCTAGCAAGGGGACCTAATGGACCCACAGTATTTTGAGCTCCAATAATCCTTAGATAATTAATTAAACTCTTTAATTAATATTTGATTATTAACTCCGGTGTTGTTCCACTAAAAACCCGAAGCTGCACTCTCTCAATTGTAGACTTTTTTACACAAACCAATAACTCTTGGTGTCCATCGATATAGCTATTACATATGGTATGATCCTTCACAAATAATTCATAATTAGAGATGGGTCATAATGTCCGTTATACTCCTCTAATTATATCTTTCCATTAAGTACCATTGATTCTCTAATGAATAATAAATCCTACATTTCTTACGGAATTAGGAGCGCTCATATTGTTCAAGCCCCGAATCAACCCTTAAGGGAACTACTATCTACTTCTTACAAGAAGTAGTGGATTCCTCTATTGTGTACAAACCTTCCCAGTCACAAGCCAAACCGTGATTCCAACATACGAAGTTATTGACCGGGAATGCAACTCCGATCTCACCCATGTCATATCAAAAACCATGATCTAATCTAAAGGAGTCGATAAGACACTTAGGATTAAGATCACCCATATAGCCATCATTTGTTGATATATATGAATCTCTTGTAACGGATCTTGGTGAGAGATTCATATAGATCATGGCCCAGTCCTATATGATCACATCATATAAGGTACCTCCATTCTCATATCACCAAATGAATAGTCTATGTTAAGACCATCGTACATTACGGAATGGACCGCAGCTGTAGATTAACCATAAATAAAGTACCCAACTCTATTTGCTATCTACGGACTCTTTAGATTGTTCATCTCAAACTGAATACCTCTGTATATGACACTCATATACTCGGTTAAAAATTACATCCGGCAATCTTGGATGTTAAGTACACATGATATAAATAAATGTATGAGACAATTTGATTGAATAAACTACTTCTTTTATTTATGTTCAATTCACATTTACAAAATACAAGCTTTAGGGCAAAAACCCCAATAAAAATTTTGTCTAGGTTTTCCATGCAAGATTCCAAGAAAGGTATGTTACCTTTCAGACATGGAATCAAACTTCTAAGGAACAAGTTCCTAAGAATGAGCATGAAGAGCAATTCATGAGTAAGATTCCATATGCCTCGGCAGTTAGAAGTCTCATGTATGCAATGCTTTGCACTAGACCAGATATTTGTTTTGCTGTAGGCATGGTTAGCAGGTTTCAATCGAAACCTGGTCCTGATCACTGAACAGCAGTCAAGCTTATTTTCAAGTATCTCAAGAGAACGAGAGATAATATGCTTGTATACTCATAAGGGGATTTAATTCCCGTTGGGTATACATATTCTGATTTTTAGTCGGATTCTAACTCTAGAAAATCCACATCAGGATCTGTGTTTACTATTGGAGGAGGAACAGTCATATGGAGGAGTATCAAGCAATCTTGTATTGCTGATTCCACCATGGAAGCTGAGTATGTTGCTGCATGCGAAGTTGCCAAAGAGGCTGTTTAGCTCCGTCAATTCCTGATTGACTTGGAAGTGGTTCCTAGTGCGAATAAGCAGATCACTATCTACTGTGACAATAGTGGAGCATTGGCTAATTCGAGAGAACCAAGAAGTCATAAGAGAGGAAAACACAATGAAAGGAAATATCATATTCTTAAGGAGATTATGCATAGGGGTGATGTGACGATTACCAAAATCGCGTCAGCAAAAAATCTAGCGGATCCCTTCACAAAGGCTCTACCACAGAAGATTATTGATGGGCACCGAGAACATGGGAATGAGAGATATGACACATTTGCTATAGCGCAAGTGGGAGATTGTTAGGATTATGCTCAATAGCAAGAGTGTAATATTGTTTTTGACAATCTTTCATATTAATAAAGTGATTTCTGTTTTAAACAAATCTTATAGCATTTATAAATTGAATATTATAATTGTCAAAAGTAAATAAAGTCAAAAGACTATGAGAAAAGAAGAATTGTTCGTACATCTGGATATGTATGAGGGAGACACAATTCTTTAGTTAGTCTTGAATAATATTCACAACTTAAGGTAAAGGTTGGGCACCTTTATCTTGTTAAAGTTGTAGATTTTTTTGCTAGCATTTGAGTGAGATCAAATGTGTTATGATGGGTCTAAATCATCAAAGTGTCTTTGAGTAAAAGAATTTAGTGCACTAGGTGCATTAAACGGGATCATAATGAAATATTTTATCTAGAACCGTAAGTAGATAAAAGTTTTTCATTATGAGGACAATCAGAGAGTCTATCTTAATCCTGAAATAAATGATGAACTTATGGTTACAAGTGTTATCATTTGAGCTATCAATGAGTACGATTATATAGCATAGTCTATCCTCTATAGTTTGGTAGTATTCATTTGCTAATCGATAGAGGACTTCATTTATAGATATGGACATCGTGGCTACATTTATTAAATAAGAGTATAATATCATCATATGGATGTTTTCAGGTATTGGATATTAAGTCTCAACGTTGAGTTTTCGATAGTGACTATTGAAAACATGGCTTCTGGACAAGTCAAAATATCCAAATTCAAAATGTGGTCATATGAGTAAATATGGTAACTTGGAGAGCTATAGGCGATCTATGAGCTCTTGGCGATTACTGATATTATTCACGAGGATTCACTATCTCCAATAAGATTGTCTAAGGTATGAATGAGAAATATTTACTTGTTCTATCTTTATTTAAGAGTGCAATTTTAGTTCTTTAGTGGAATGAACTAAAATTAATAGATTGAACCTAAGTGAATCATTTGTTGATTGTGATTGGGTTTTGTCTATTGAAGCTTAAATTTAGATAGCCCACCAAGATCCCCAATCCACACGAACTTGCATAGATCACTTGATGTATTCTACCGGACTAATTTATGGGTCCATCTAGAATTGTATTAAGGCATGTGGACTTGTTTCTTTTAGTAAGATTGGGCCTAGTTCACATGTGGACCTTTTAATTAAGGTCCAATGTGAAAGTATAAACGTAGTTAAATTGCTTAAGGCATACCTAGAGGGGGGGGGGGGGGGGGGTGAATAGGTTTTTACACCTTTTTTTAAACCCTTGAACAAACTTTCGTTTGTCCTCAAGGTAGCCTTACACACAACAAAATAAACCAAGAAAGACATACATAGACAATATGAGAATATAATCATGAGAACAAGGTCTAAGTATATCATCTAGATATGTGAGGTATAAGAACAAATAAACACAACAACAAAGAAAGCTTGTATTTCAATAGATGTTCAATGAGTTACAAGAGTGATCAAATATCACTATACAAAAATTACAATATACAAAAGAATCATATATACAAAATGATCAAAAGAATGAATCCACAAATCACACTTTACAAATACTTGCTTCACTATACATCACAAGTGAGTAATATGAAACAAGAATAACATACACAAATAAAATATAAAAGATAAAGATAGGAAGAATTAACACAAAGAGTTTTTTAACGTGGTAAAACCTCAAAGGAGGAAACATCCACGGGTTGAAATACAACCATTAGGGTACTATTATATTGGATGATAAAAATAGAGAATCCACAAAGTGACCAATCTTTAGCTCACCCAACCTAGTAGAGTCTAAGTCTACCCAACCCTATTGGAAAGTATGAGATCCCTCAATGATGCGAAACCACCATATATTGGACAACACACAAAACCAACATCGATGGAAGATTAGAAATTCCTCAAGAATGCATACACCTCCCGTGTACCCGCTCTTTTGGAGTCTATGTCTAACCATACTCCTAGGCCTACCAATATAATAGCCAACTCCCTATCCAATGCACTCATGCCTCTAGGGAGCCTTACATGCATGACTATCCGAGTCCTCCCGACTCTAGCCATGACTTCTTGCTTGCCTATCCGAGTCATCCCGACTCTAGGCAAGTCTTCTTGCTTGGCTATCTGAGTTATCCCGACTCTAACCAAGACTTCATGCCTTTTACAAGGACTTCCTAGTGTGATCATGTGAATGCAAATGGTGTAAACAACTAATTCAACATAGAACATGTGATCAATACATTCCATGGTACAAATAGACCTAAACATGTGATATCACAAGTAATAAAAGTCTAGATGCAAAATACAAGAATAAACCTAAAGCATGTGTAAACACCAAACACATAAGCTCAAAGTCTCATTCACACATACAACACTGAACAACATAACACTTGAACAACATATATTCATGAAGTACAAGTTCAAGATGCTATCAACATACAATAAAATGCTAGATATATGAGATTCAATCAATCAATATTCTAGCCAAAAATATAGAGCAAGGATTTAAGATATAAATCAATTAAATCCTAGATTGCTCTAAAACACATACAAATACAATAATCCTAGATTTCATCAATCAAAGGATCAAATCAAATCTCAAGGTCATTTATCACAAAATTGATTCAGTCAAGTCACAAACAACCTAAGATGTCATTCTAATCATAATACAACTCACAAACATGTGAAAAACCTAGAATCATAGAAACTAGTCCACATTGTCTTTAAATAGACTTTTGATTAGAATGATTATGAAGCTATCTTTCACAATAGCTTTCACCAAACATAAACATACATATAGAAGAAGAAACCCCAAGCAAATTGAAGGTTAAAAAGAAAGAAACCCCAAAGATAAGACCAACACCTTGGATTCACGAGCTGGTTCGGATTTCTATGTGGAACCACTAGAAAACTTGATCAAACAGCCACCAAACCACTTGGAAAAGATAGAAGACTCGATTATGAACGTTCTCCAACTTGAATCACTCAAATCTGACTTTGTATGAAGAAGTTATGGTGTTTGGAAGATGAGAAAATTTGGGAGAAAAATCTGACGGGATTTTACAAACTTTTCTTCTTGAAAACAAATGGGGGAATGAAGGGAATAAAAAGGAGGAGAGAGAAGAAAAAAATGGGCCTATCACAAGGGGCCACGTCAGCCCATCCTCGTGGGGGGCATGTGGGCCACAGGGGGCAGAGAGCCCCTCTGGCCGTGGGGCCCACGGCTCCCACACAGCTTGGGCCACACGTGGCCTCTTGGCCACTTTCGCCCTCGCGCGCTCCCTCACGTTCTTCAGCCGTACTTGGGCATCCGAACTCTGATTTAGAATCTGTTTTGGATTACAAACTGTGACTCCCTTACACATGACAATGACTACACAACTTTGAAAAATGGTTGAGAAATCATCTCGGAAAACAACGATGAAGTCAACTCAAAGAATGAGAACGAAAAGTAGCGTAGCTACATCGTTTGGACTTGAAACTAAATGAATGAGTAACCAAATGACCGGAACTCAATAAGGAATCATAATAGAGTATATTCAAGTCCAAATACAAAAATATGGAAACATACAAACACAAAAACACACACATATGCTATTTCCTAGACATAGTCCTAGAACATGCAATAAGCAAAGTTTGTCAAGATAGTATAAATGCATGAGCATATATCATCAAGTGTGTGAAAGTGATATATCAATGATGTTTAAACATGAAGGAACACAAGGATGCCATGTGTGTGTGTACCTAGCCTTGTAAGAGATATGAGGTCTTATATCACCTTTGATGATCAATGAAGCACATATCTCTTTGAGGTCGGCATTTTGCATGAATTATGGCCAAGACTTTCTTCGTCTTCATAAATCTTCAACATATGGACCACTAAATATTACAAAAGAAACACGTTTTGATATGGAATATATGCCAACACAAACTATAAACCTAACACAATGGATTAAATGAAATGATAAAATAATATATGGCCCATGTATGTATATATGGGCGGCAAGGCTTAAATAAAAGTCGAATATATTATTTTATTTTATTATTTGATTAAATGGAAATTAATTAATTGATTGATTAATTATTTAATTAAAAATCAAAATTTTTATGACTAGGAAATATGTTTCTTAGTAATATACCATTGTGGTAGTATAATGAGAATAAAAAATATTATTTGATAAGAAGATGAATAAAAGGATTTTATTTATCTAGTCAAATTAGGAAGTCTTTGATATTGTCACAAATACACTAAAGAGTTGGATTAGGGTTTGGAGTCTAAAGTTTGATAGGAATATGGGTGAAACATAAATCCTCTTAGAGTGAGGATTTCGGCCACCTTCTAGATTTCCTATCACAGGATTCGGCCAACCGTAATTAAAGCAAGAGGGAGTTTGGCCACCCTATATATATGTACATATAGATTTCGGCCACCCTCTAGGTCTTAGGCTTGAGAGTTATTTTCTTTTGCTTGAGAAAATAAAATCCATCAAGCAAAAGAAAATCCAACTCTAAACATTAGTGTGAGATTTCGGCCAAGAGAGAAAAAGAGAAGAGATCGTTTTACTTCGGTAGTGCACTAGTAGCTTATACATCAATATGCTTTGTGCACAACTTCGAATAAGGTTCACGCGAGTTTCAATCATTAGATTTAGAATTCAAAAGTGACCGGAACGTTCTTTGTTATCTTTTGGAGGTTTGGTGACTGACGAAAAAGAAAAAGTTTTGTTATCCATCATCAGGTACACAATTCAAAGAGAAGGGAGACCACGCTCCTAGGTGATTCATGTTCGTGATTGGATTGGAAGATCTTGCATATTACCATTGACGCAATGTTAATCGGATCACGTGACAAAGGTACGATACTTTTAATAATATATGTTAATTAATTAAAGGGTTAAGGTTCAACTTATGGAAAAATTTTAAACTATACTAATACCTCTTTTAGTCTCGTTTCCGCTGCGTGCACACGTGTTTTACCCTACAAGTTTACACTCTCAACTTGAGTGTAACCTTGAGCCACTAGTCTAACTTTATTCCTCACAATCTTACCACTTTCATCGGTCTTATTCCTAAAAATCCATTTAGTGTTAATTACATTATGTCTTTAGGCCTAGGAACTAAGGACCACACTTCATTCCTCTCAAATTGATTAAGTTCATCTTGCATAGCCCCAACCCAATATTCATCAACAATTGCTTCATTAATATTTTTGGGTTCTGTAAGGTTCACTATTTGTATTGGCTTGATTCCATTGCAAAACACTCTATGATTGTATTAGTTGTGCTTAGGACATTATTTGAAGAAAGGAAGCTCAAAGAGTGAAGAGCAACATCTAGTGCAAAAGTCGTCTTCAAGAGGTGAAAATCGTCAAAGGTAAAACTTGACTTCCACCCTCTTGCAAGGCGTTAGCGCACACACACACAATTCATACATGTGTGTCCCTGCATCGTGGTTCAAACATTTGGTATAACACATTCACACACTTCATAGCATGCTCATGCATTGATCTTGTATTGACAAACATTGTGAAATTGCATGCTTTATGACTATCTCTTTGATATAGCATGTTTGTGTAAATATGTGTTTATTTGTTTCGTATTTTGTGTTAGGACTTGAACATATTCTTATTTAATGCCTTATCGAGTTCCGGTCGTTTCGGTTACTCACTCATAAGGTTTCGAGTCCAAACAAGTTGACTATGCTACTTTTCGTTCTCATTTGTTGTGTTGATTTCATCATCGGATTCCGAGATAATTTCTCAACCATTTTTCAAAGTTGAGTAGTCGTAGTCGTGCGTGAGGGAGTCACGGTTCGTAATCCGAAAACGGATTCAAAATCGGAGGTCGGATGCTCAAGATATGGGGCAACGAACCGAGGGAGCGCGCGAGAGGTGGGCAAACCACGTGTGGCCACTTGGTCAGCCCGTGTGGGAGGCCGTGGGCCCCACGGGCAAGGGAGCCTTCTGCTCCCGTGGGCCCCACGTGCCCCCCACGGGGTGCTGACATGGCACCACGTGATTTGCTCGGAAATCTTCTCCTTTTCCCTCCTTTTAATCAAACCTCCTTCCCTCCAACACTTATGCAATTTTTTGAAGAACACCTCAATCCCGCATCAGTTTTTCAATATTTTTTGTTTACTTGTTTTGATCATATCTCTCTCATACGAACTCGAAATCATTCGATTCAAAACCAAAATTGTTGGTCTTGAAGAGAGCTACAAACCCAAGCATTTCCAGAGGCAGTTGACTTCGGCATTTTTCTCAACAGGTCAATTTCCAGTCCGTGGTCAGTACTTGATTTTCAACTTCTTCTTTTTCAATTTCATTTTTGATCAACTATTGATTCTTTCCATTTGATTGATGAAATTTGTTAAGAAGTATGTTAGATCACATGCTAGGGTTATTTGATCATTTGTTAATTGAGTTTTAGCTTTGTAATTAGTCTTGAACATTTATGTGCTAAACTTGAACTATCATGAAATTGATTCTAGAAAATGTATGAGTGATGTGCTTCATGTTATTTTCTATGTTTTATTTCATGATCTAAGAACTAGGTTTTTAGTGTGCTAAATTAAATATTGATACCTTTGTTCTTATTGTTTTGCATGTTTTGATTTCTAGATAACTTTTGTGATTGAGTGTTGAAATCATATTCTAGACTATCATTGAACATGTACATTTTGCTTGATTGATCATCTAGCTTAATTTGTTTGTGCTTGCATCATTTGCATCACTTAGATCATAGCCTTGCATTAGGTTGAAGTCTCTAGCAAAGTGAGTGAAGCTTTGTGGATAGAGCAAGGGAGCCTTGATTAGAGTCGGGAGGACTCGGATAATCAAGCAAGGAAGTCTTGTCTAGGGTCGGGAGGATCCGGATAGGCAAGCAAGAAATCTTCCTAGAGACGTGAGCGTCTTGGATAGGAAGTTGCTTCCTAGAGGTGTAGGACACATCTCGGATAGGAAGTAGGCTAGGTGGTTCACTAGGCCCGAGGGTAGACTAGGAGTTGATAGCTTGAGCGGATATCATGAGTTGGTAGCTTGAGTGTGTAAGTCCTTTTCATCATAGTGAATTGCTTCGCCAGTGGTTGTGGTATCAACCCGTGGATGCCTCATTGAGGTTTTACCACATTAAAAACATTGTGTTTAATTTTGCTTTACTTTCCTTTATCTTCCATATATTACATTGATTGCACTTCTCTGTAAATTGATTAACTCTTGTCTTAGTTAATTCAATTCATTGTCTTAGTTAATTCAATTCATTTGCTAAATCTATTCAAGTGTGCATTTGTCTTGTAATTTTCCACTTATTTTTAATTGGAAGAATTTGGAGCCTATACCTATTCACCCCCCCTCTAGGTATATTTCACTACTACATTGAGGGAAATTTCAGGTTCATTTGAGAAGTATAGCAAGCAAATGAAATTTGGTTAGCTAGATGGTTCCTAGTTCTAACCCCTTCATTTAAGTCACCTATGATGTTTCTTGATAGTAAGAGTTTCTAAGTCTAGAGTGAGAACGTTCAACAACTTGGTCATTTTGTTGATTATCATTTAAAGCATTTTCAATCTCTAGACTTCCTACATCGTCAACACTATCATTTTCATCATTTTGACTAGACTCACAACTAGCCTTATCAATAGGTGCATTAGTGTCATTAACAAGATTTTCTTTCGGTTCATTGACACTTTCATTAACATATAAATCAAGCATGCTTAGATCATCTATCTTCACATTGATAGATTCCATAATAGTCATAGTGGTCAAGTTAAAAACTCTATATGCATGACTATTAATAACATACCCAAGAAAGAGACTAACCATCACTTTAGCATCAACTTTCTTACGTGATCTATATCATTCAAAATGAAACACTTACTCCCAAAAGTGTAGAAGTAACCAACATTGGGCTTATTACCCTTCCAAAGTTCATAGGAGTTTGTTTGTGTTGGGCCTCCTAAATACTTTATTCGACACGTAACAAGCGGTGTTAACCGCTTCGGCCCATAGGTTTCTAGGAACTTCTTACTATTAAGCATGACCTTAGCCATCTCGTGCAAGACATGATTTTTCCTCTCAACAACACTATTTTGTTGAGGAGTTGTAGGTGCCGAGAACTCATGAAATATCCCTAGACCATCACAAAACTCACTAAATTTAGCATTTTCAAATTTCCCATGATCACTCCTAATGCGATATATTCTTGCTATCAAGACCTTTTTCATTTTGAGCTTGATTACAAAACTTTTTGAAGTAATCAAAACCTCAGTCTTGTTTCTAAGAAAATAAACCCAAGTAAACCTTGAGAAATCATCAACGCATACAAAAATGTACTTTTGCCATTGATGCTCTCGGTTTGAATTGGCCCTATTAGGTCCATGTGCACAAGTTCTAAAGGTCTCTTGGTAGCTATGTAAGTACTCTTTTTGTGAGGCATTTTGGTTGTGTTTACTGATGAGGTCGTTTATGCACATCAAAACAATGTATGTATGTGATCTTTTGAAAATAATGTTTTACCACTTTGGAATCCTCTTAGGATATAAAACGTAATAATGGTAAGCTAAATTCGTTCCATAGGGAAATGAAGAATATGTTAAGTTGATTAACTAATTTAAAAAGTGATAACATAAATCATAATAAGTGATAGTGTGTGGTTTAATGTACCACCAAAAATACATAAAGTAAAAGTGACAAAAGTGATAGGTAAAATAGAAACTCAACCATTTATGATAAGAAAAGTGGGTGTACACAATTAAGAGATACGATAGGGGATTGATGAAGTTGCAAGTGGATTAGGGGTGCTTTTCAAACTATCTTAAAGAACCAATCTCTTATAGTTAACCTCTTGTATTCTTTAGTATGTTTAGATCATAACTATGAACCATAAACACTTTCCCACCTTAATGCCTAACTGATTAAGGAAAGGGGGTCAAGGTGGGATTGGTTGTTACAAGACAAGGTTTGGACTTATTGTGGTTGATATTCCCTACAATAATCCATCCTATTCATTGGATTCTTTAATCACACAAGGTTGTCAATCCAAAGGTGATTGTATAATAAATTATTCTAACAAGATTATGCTCAATAGGTTGATATACAAATCAATCACATAATGACAAGAATCTAATGATAGAATAAATATAAAACATATAGAGATTCAATTAAAATATAGTCAAGCAAACCCTAAGTCCAAATGTTTCTAGCACCAACCCCTTAGATTAGGGGTTTTAGCAACACATAGTTACAAATATGAAAAGAAAGTAATAAATAAGGAAAACACCCTTAGTTCACCTTCTTTAATGCTTAATCATTTCTCTCCTTAGATGCTCCTTTGTGCAAGAGTGTGGTGAATGTCAAATATTGAGTGACTAAGGTAATATGTTGAAAAAAATGGAAAGAGAGGAATGGTTTAGTGAGGTAACATAGATTTGATGTTGAGTGTTTGATAAAAAGGTAGTTCAAGGTTAGAAATGGAGGAATTTGGAAGTGGGAATTATGGAAGAGAAACTAGGTCTAAAAATGCTAAGTAAAAGTGTGATTTTGAAAACTCTGTATATTTTTTATGTGTCTTCAACTAAGAGAAGAGGGATATTTATACTGGTCTTGATTTTGCGCTGAAAATCGCTTGGAAAGCTGATGTGGCGGGAATGTTGCTATTTGTGTTACCATGGTGACCTCATGGCGACATACTGTTACGCATTCTGAGATTCACTTGTCGCCACGAGTCTCATCTTTTTCACGCTAGTGCAAATGGCGACACTAAGGAATTTTGGGTGATGTCGCCATTTGCCATTAAATGTCGCCATGGCGACATGCAAATGGTGACAACACCTGATGCATTCTTCTTGGGATATTTCGTCTGTCGCCATGGCGACCATATGGCGACATGGTGCCAACATTTTGGTTTTGACACGCCTCCATGTCGCCATGGCGACCTATATTCAGCAAATGGCGAAAATGCCATGTTTCATGCCTTTATGCTCCTTTTTACACCAAATCCTTCTTCTTCACAAATGCCCTTGATGCTAATAAAACCTGAAACACTTGATTTGAACATTAAATACAGGGAAACGCCTGGAATAAACACAGAATAGGAAATAAGGGTACATAATCGTACCATATTTGGTCCGATCATTTACCTAATTAGCAAGGTTCACAAACAACATCTAGCTTCTTAACAAGATTGGGGAGACCTCTAACAATGCCATGTTTTTCAAGCTTCTTTAAGTCTTTAAAGTTCATGTGGCCCAAACGTTGATGCCACAAATCTAACTGTTGCACTCATGTGCCAGTTATACGTTAGAGGGTTTATCTCAAGACAATAGCAATTGTCTATCGACCTTTTGACTCTTACAACAACCATAGATTTAATTTGACAAACATTGTAATTTGCATGTTCTGGACTATGTCTAGAAAATTGTATACTTGCATGATTTTGTGTTTATATGTTTTCGTATTCTTGATTTGGACTTGAACATGATCTCTTATGTTTCCTTATTGAGTCTCGGTCATTTCGGTTACTCATGCATTAGGTTTCGAGTCCAAATGGTGTAGCTATGCAACTTTTCGTTCTCATTCGTTGAGTTATTTTTGTCGTCATATTCCGAGATGATTTCTCAACCTTTTGTCAATGTTCATAGTCACCATTGTGCATGAGGGAGTCATAATTCGTAATCCAAAGATGGATTTGAAATCAAAGTTTGGAGGCCCGAATATAGTCGAAAAACGCGAGCAGAGCACAGGAGGAGATTGCTCCGCCAAAGGCCAAGCCATGGTGTCCACGTGTGGGCCACGTGTGACACATGGGCTGGAAAGCCCTCTGTCCACGTGTGCCACACGTGCCCCACATGGGTTGCTGACATGGCATGCCTCCATTGGTCTGTTTATTCCCTCTCTCTCTTCCTTTTAAATATTTCCAATTCCCTCCATTTTATTCTAAGAAGAAAATTTTGAAAATCCTTAGAGCAGAATTTTTTCTCAACTTTTTCTCAATTTCCAAACACCATAACTTTCTCATACGAAGTCGGAATTGAGTGATTCAAGTTGGAGATTGTTCCTAATCGAGTCTTCTACCTTTTCTAAGTGGTCTTGTAGCTATTTGATTGAGATTTCTGATGGTTCTACGTATAAAAAGGAACCAGCTAGTGAACTTGAGGTAGTGTTCATATCTTTGTGATTTCTTCTTTTATAACCTTCAATTTGCTTGGGGTTTCTTCTTCTATATGTATGTGTATGTATGGTGAAAGCTAGAAAAATATAGCTTCATAATCAAACCTAATCAAAAGTCTAATTAGAGACATATGTGAACTAGTTTATTGGATTCTAGGTTTTTCACATGATTGAGAGTTGTATTGTGATTAGTTTGATATCTAGGATTATTTGTGACTTGATTGAATCATTTCATGATTATTTGTGACTTGATTGAATCATTTCATGATTAATAATCCTTGAAATGTGTTTTGATTATTTGATTCATAAAATCTAGGATTAATTCATTTGTATGTGTTTTTAGAGCTATCTGGGATTTAATTGATTTATCATTATATCCTTGCTCTAAATCTTTGGCTAGAATATTCATTGAATACATTTTGTACTTCTAGCATTTATGTGTATGTTTGTAACATTTTGAATATGTGCTTCATGTATATGATTTATTCAAGTGTTATTTGTGTGAATGAAACTAGCAGCTTTTGTGTTAGGTGTTTTTCACATGCTCTAGGTTTAATTTATGTTTTGGCATCTAGATTATATTACTTGTGTTCTCACATGTTTAGGTCTAGTTGTTCCATGGAATGTATTGATCACATGTTCTATGATGAATTGATTGTTTGCATCATTTGCATTCACATGATCACACTAAGAAGTCCTTGTAAAAGGCATGAAGTCTTGACTAGGACAAGGTGTTCGGATAATCAAGCAAGGAAGTTTTGGTTAGGACAAGAGGTCCAGATAACCAAGCAAGAAGTCATGGCTAAGATCGGGAAGGTCCAGATAGCTATGCATGTGAGACTCTCTAAAGGCATGAGTGCTTTGGATAGGGAGTTGACAACAATATTGGTAGGCCTAGGCATATAGATAGACATAGACTCCAAAAGAGTGGCGTACATGGGATGTGTATGCACTCTTGAGGAATTTCTAATCTTCCATCGATGTTGGTTTGGTATGATCTCCAATATATGGTGGTTCTTCATCATTGAGGGATTTCGTACTTTCCAATAGGGTTGGGTAGACATAGACTCCAATAGGAAGTAGATCAAGATTGATCACTTTTGAGGAATTTCTAATCTATCATCCAATATATATAGTACCCAATGGTTGTAGTTCAACCCGTGGATGTTTCCTACTTGGAGGTTTTACCACGTTAAAAAATCTCATGTGTCAATTCTTTCTATCCCTCTTTTATATATGTTTATGTGTATGTTTTAATCTTGTGGTACAATATTCACTTGTGATATATTTGGAAGCAAGATTGTGTAAAGTGTGATTTGTAATCAATATTCATTTTGGTCATATTTGTATATACAATTCATTTGTGTAAATACAATTCTCTTATTCTTTGATTATTTTGTATAGTTGTATTTAGATTAATACTTGTACATATTGGACATTATTATGAATACATGAATTCTTTGTTTTGGTTTTAATATATTTCCTTCATTAGCAAGTTGTAGTAGTTCTATTTAGTGTACTTACATTGTAATATTCAAAGTACAACTTGTGAAATTTGATCTTAATTGAATATCTTGTATATGAGATACATTGTTTGTTGGTATATGTTTTGTAGACTAAAGGTGGTGAATTGAGCATACATGTGTTAATTATTTCTCATAACAATCATGTTTAAGGTTAATTTGTATGCTCACCAAGGTTTTGACATAAGTCATGAAAGAGTTTTAAAACTAGTGTGTCAACCTATTCACTCCCCCTTTAGGTTGTTTAGTATAACCTTGTAGGTATTTTCAATCATATTCTTAATGGCATATTTCTCTAAGATATCATTGCTTTTCCTAACATCTTCACGAGATTTACTAAGCCATTGTTCATACTTTTTCTCTTGATTTAAGTGCTCACTAAGTTTGGCTTTAAGCATGTTTTCTAGCTTCCTAACACAAACAAGAGAATTATCCCTTTGCTCAATTTCTTACTTCAGGATGCTAAGTTTATCATTGCTATATTTTAAGTTAATTTCTAGACTTAGGATCTTGTCTTTAAGTTCATTGAATTCTTTTGAGCCTAGTCCATGATTCTCTAGCTTCTTATTGAGGGACACATTGACTTTAGATAAACGTTCATTTTCAAAAATAAGGTCATTGATCTTTTTCTCATCCAAGTCAATAGGTTCAACAAAAGAAGCCACATAGGAACACTCTTCTTTGATCATGACTATCACAAATAAAACACAAACACTATAAAGAAAGGATTTATCTAACTGCTTCTAGACACCCGCTCTGATACCAATGAAATTCCCTTAAGCAATATCATATAATATATACCTAGACGGGGGGGGGGGATTAGGTATAGGCCTAAATTCTTCCAATTTCCTTTTTACAGAATACAACAATGAAATGCACACTTGATGTGTCTTAAAATTGAATTGTTTTAACCAACACATGTGGAAATCAATATACAAGTGATGCATTCAATACAAGATATGGAAGATAAAGAAATATAAAAACGAAACTTAACACAATTGCTTTTACGTGGTAAAACCTCAAAGAGAAAACATCTACGGGTTGATACCACAACCACCGGCAAGCAATTCACTATGATGAAAATGAGATACACACTAAAGGTAATCGACACATGATAAACACCCTAAGCTATCAACTACTAGTCTACCCTCAAGGCCAAGTGAATCACCTTCCCTACTCCCTAACTAAGATGTGTCCCACACCTCTAGGAAGCAACTTCCTATCCAAGACACTCACGTCTCTAGGAAGATTTCCTGCATAGCTATCCGGATCACAAAGATCCTAGTCAAGCTTCCCTAGCTCAACCATCCCGAGTATCGCACTCCTAGCTAAAACTTTTGCTTAGTTATCCGGATCCTCATAATCCTAACTAAGACTTCTTGCTTAGCTATCCGGAACACTTTCCTGGCCAAGTCTTCTTGCTCAAATCAAAGTTTCACTCACTTTGAAAGAGACTTCAACCTTTTGCAAGGAAAAATGATCTAAGTGATGCAAATGATGCAAACACAATCAAATAGAACAAGTAGATCACACAAGCTCTATGAACATGCAAGAGACAACTAGAATAAGCTATCAACACTCAATCACAAAGTTATCTAGAAATCAAAGTATGTCAATCAATAAGAACAAGATTAGAATATTCAATATCAAGCTCAAAAAATCTAGTTCTTAGATCATGAAATTAAACCTAGAAATTATCATGAAGCATATCATACAAAACATTTCTAGAATCAATTTCATGTGAATCAAGTTTAGCTAGAATATATTCAAATGAGATTACAAAGCTAAAACTCAACAATCAATCAATCAAACAAACCTAGAACAAGAATTAACATCATCCTTAACACTTTTTATCTATCAAATAGGAAGATTAAGTGAGATGATCAAAAGAGAAAGTAAGAAGAAGATGTTTCACCTACAAATGATGATCCACGAACTGAAATATGATTACTGCACAAAATCATGACATTGTTTGGTTCTGAAAATGCTTGCAATTTTTTCCTCTTTTCGAGACAAACATTTTTGGCTTTTGAATCACTTGATTCGGAGTTCAAATGAGAGAGATATGATCAAAACAAGAAATCAAAAACTTGAAGAAATTTATGCACTCTTTCTTTTTCAATTTTTTCTTCACACACATTTGGAGGGAAAGATGAAGATATTTAAAAGAGAGAAGGAGGGAGATTCGGTGATATGAACCTCACCAAGAGTAGTGAGACCCGGAACCAATATATGGTAATGAAGGATCGTTTTCTAATTCAAGTTTATAAAAACAAAGAAAATAAAGGACCGTGACCCATTATCTATATGGAGATAAGAACTAACGGTATCAAGAAGGTTGTAGACGCCACACTCAAGAACAAGGAAGAAGGTGAGTGATAAGTCAAGGTTTGAATGCCACAAGGTAGAACCTTGATAAGTTCATAGTTCAATGAAGAACCAAGAGAAAAAGTTCTCTCAATAATATTTTATTCAAAGTCTAATCTTTTAAAATAATACATCAATGCGTCCTTTAAATACTAAGAAAATATCTAAACCCTAGACGACAAAAGAAAAGGAAATAAACTACTCAGCAATTAATTGCCTTACAATTAGGAAAGTAAAAGAATAAAAACTAGCAACTAGTTGACTTTGTTTGGGAAACAAATCAGCTATTTATTTGGGAAATAATTAAAAAAAGGAAATATGCTAAAATTCGGAATCCTCCAACCCTAGCTTGTATCTCACACCCAAATCAGCTCTTTATTAGGAAATATGCTGAAATTCGGACTCCTCAGCTCAAGTCTTCGCGCAACAAACTAGATGGCCGAATTTGGGCCTATTGTGATCTATTACGGAGGACGAAGTCTTCATAACATCTGTAGGGCTCGTCTTAGGCTTTCCGAAAACATATTATAATAGATAATCTGACTTCAGATGCTCTCTGTAGAGGCCCACGAAGTTCAGCCTGGATTTGGTCTTTAGCAACTCCGAATCAGCCCATCATTAAATGTTTCTTTGATCCTTTTGGCCTCTTATAATTGGCCCAACCGGAACATGCAATTGATCCTTTGGTGATGCTTATTGATTCTCATCATTCGGTGGCAAACCAAAAGAGGCCATATTACCCATCCCCGTGAGAGGTGTGTGAGCCTCATGCGGCAGAGGGGTGTTGAGGTCGTGAGCCACACGCGCCCCTTACGGGAGGTCCCTCCAATGGCCTTTGGCCATTGCTCACCTCTCTCGCGCTCCTCGTGCGTTCTTCAGCCATATTCGAGCATCCGAACTTCGAATTTGAATCCATCTTCGGATTATGAACCATGAATCCCTCATGCATAAGGAAAACTATGAAATTTTGACAAAATGTTGAGAATTCAACTTGATATACGATGACGAAGACAACACAACATATGAGAACATAAAATAGTGTAACTTCCTATTTTGGACTCAAAACCTAATGAATGAGCAACCAAAATGACTAGGACTTAATAAGGAATCATATGAGATCATGTTTAAGTCCAAAACAAAAGAAACACAAATAAATAAACACAACATCACACAAGTATGTCATTTCCTAGAGATAGTCCTAGAACATGCAATTCTACAATGTTTGTCAATATGATACAAATGCGTGTGCATACTTTAATAAGTGTGTGAATGTGTTATACCAAATGTAGCACAATGATACAGGTACACATATGAATGAATTGTGTGTGTGCGCGCGCTTACACCTTACAAGAGGAAGAAGAATCTTTATATCTTAGCATCTAAGTAAGCGTTTTTCCTCTTGAAGACAATATTTGCATGAGAAGTTGCTTTTCTCCTTTGAAGCTTCTTTTCACCAAGAACCACCTAAGCAACTAACCATTACAAATAAAGAGTGTTTTACAATGGAATCAAGCCAACATAAATCTAAGATCTTACAGAAATGATAGACTAGCTAATGGACTATGAGCAATTCATACATAGCTTCATTAATGTACCAATCTCATTCGGAATTGTTGTTTAGGCCGTTACTACAAACCCTAAACAACTTCCCACAAAAATGCCTAACCGATTAAGGAAAGGGGGTTAAGGCGGGATCGGTTAGTGACGATTGAATGGCCTAGGCAATTAGGGTGATATCCCTACCAACAACCTAACCTATTCACTACGTGCTACAATCAATCAAGTGTGTCAATAACTCAATCAATTTTATCACAAATAAATCCTACGACATATTGTAATCAACAAGTGTGACAATAACTCATTTAATCACATAAGTGCAAGATCTAATTAAAAAGTAAATAGAACTATAATTATACAAACATAATATTAAAAGCTTTAATAAATACTCAATGTTCAAAAAGTCTCACAAATCATCCCCCTAAAATGGGGGTTTAATTACATATAATAACAAGTAAAGAAAGGAAGTAAAAATGTAGAGAAATCACCCTTGGGTCTCTCTTGTAAGCTTAATCCTTCCTTGAGCTTCTTTACTAGAATCTTGTGCAAAGGTTGGGTGATGAGGATATGTCTAGATAGATGGAGTCATATGGAAAGTGAAAAAGGAAATGGGTGGAGAAGATGGAAAGAAAGGAGTGATTTAGATGGAGTAATCTAGATGTTTATTGGAGAGGAGAGATGGTGGGATTAGGAATGGTGGAGAAAGGAAGTTTCTTTATTGATCAAGAGTTGTTTTCAAAGGAAAGACAGTGATGTATTATTTATAGGGTATTAGAATTAGGTCACGGATGGTCAATTACCAAAACACCCATCTAGCATGGCTAATTACCATTTAGTCCCTAAGAGGGGGCCATTTCATAAATTTCTAGCCAATCACATTTGAACATAGTGAGCTTCGAGGTGGGTTTTCTGGCGATACATTTGGTGACACAATCATGTGTAGAAACAACTCCTTGTCGCTGTGGTGACATCGAACAAGCAAACCGCAACATTGATTTGGACTATTTCGCGGTTGTGTCGCAGTTTGGAAAGTGGTGACAATGGAGGAGACGTCAATGTCTAGAGCACGGCGGCAAATGGAGAACCGAGAAGGTTTCGATCAGACTCGTGCTGACTTCGCCGTGTTTTTAGGACTGATATCGGCTGGAGATAGGGAGGGGAAGGCACTTTCCGACGGCTGGAACAAACCTAGGGTTTGCTGGTTCGTGTGGCTGGAGGTTGAAGATGAAGTTTGGTGAAGGTGGGGTTTGTTTAGCAGTGGGCTGGGGTGTGGTTGGCTGCACTTGCATCAGACTGGGCCGGCTACTTGGACTTCACATTTGGGCCATGCGTTAGGCCCAATGCCTGATTTGCTCTTCTTTAATCAACACGCACTGTTTCAATTAAGTTGAGGGCTGTTGGGGTGTAGGAAGAAGTGGGTTGGGGTGCAATCAAAGGCCTAATGATCAGTCACAGCTAAACGCACCGTATCATTTAAGTGACGTGGTGCTGTTTGCTGATTTGCATGGCAAATTACACAATGCCCCCTATTCTCTTTTAATATTACAGAAACTTTAATCTTCCCTCAATAATTTCAGTTTTGCCCCTAATTGGCCAATATTACTCCAATTCCCCAGAACTTCATAAATACCTGAAAACACTTAATTCACACCATTAAATCACGGGATATTGCCCGAGAATCAAGCATAAAAAGAAGGAAATGAGGGCCAAAATCATACTAATTTTGGTTCGATTAGTCCACCCCTGTACAACTCACTATTGTTCTAATTTGTTGTTTGTAATTTTTTTAATACTTAGGGGTCATTTGTTTTTTACACTTAAAACTTAATGGCACTACAAGAAAATACTAGTTTTGTTAACAGTTTTTAAAAACTATTATTATTTAATATTTAATAAAATAAATTTTTTATAATTATAGACCACCTCCCCCACTGCTGATAATAATGAAAATTAATTGTCATTATTAGGAATTGAACTTGAGACCTCAAGTCAAAAGTTGTAAGTCTTGACCACTTGGCTACAAGATTTGATGTGTTAACAATTAAACAATATTTATTTATAACCTATGAGTTGTTAGAAATAATAATATTAAAAAAAAAAAAAAAAAAAAAAAACCTTGTTAGATAAATTTAAATTTATTCAACTAATCAAAATTCTAATTTCTACGACAAACATATATTAAAAAAAATATTTCTTGAAACTTTTAATAAAATTATATTTTTTAAAATATATTTTTAATAAAAATTGGACTGATCTAAAGGGAAAAAGCATCACAAACGATCATATGCTGAAAAACCCCTAGACAGTATCCATATATATAAAAGAAAAAAGAAAAGAAAAAAGTGACAAAAAGCAATAAAGCACAAAGACCCAAAGGGAAAACAACCCCAAACAAAAATAGGCACGCAGGCCACACCAAAAAAGAAAAAGAAAACATTAAGAAAAACGAAAAGACTCCCGGCCCATGCAGTTATTGCCAACTAAAGAAGAACAGAACGGCGAGGCAAAGAACCACCAAGAATCAGCCTGAAGCTCCAAAGCATGCTTAGAAAGCGTATCTGCAACCTGATTCCCCTCCCTGAAAATATGGGAAACTTGAAAATCCATATGCGAGATCTAGAAGACACAGCGCTGCCACGCCTGACGAACCCTCCAAGGAACCATTTCAGAACGAGAAGAAAGAAGCTGAACCACATAAGAAGAATCGCTCTCCAGCCAGATACGATGCCACCCATACTTCCAAGCAAAATTAATGGCCAATGAGGCCGCTAGAAGCTCGGCCTCAAACGCGAAAACCTGACCAAGAGGAATAGCAAAACAACCCTTCACAAAAGCTCTACAGTTCTGAAAAATACCACCACAACCACCAACCCCCGGAGAGCCTAAGGCAGCGCCATCTGTATTCACTTTGATCCAACCAGGGGCCGGAGGCGACCAAACCACACTCTTGATCACTGGGGCTTTAGAAGGGCGACCCTGAAGACCAAAACGACGAAGAATCAAAAGGTCGTCCATACAATTACGCATACAACCAATCTCCAGGCGATTAGCCTCTGAAACCGCACGCCAAACCAAAGAAAGGACGGATCTAAAGTCCATTGACTTCCCTTCAAAGATCCACTGATTACGGGCAGTCCACACCCCCCATATCACTGCATGGATAGCCGCTTTCCATAAAATCCTAACCTGCTCATTAAAGGAAACTGACATGGCCTGCAAGAAGAAGGATTGCCAAGTATTGGTAGAGACACGTCACTGGAAAGTCGAGAAAACT
Organism: Acer saccharum; assembly: GCA_030490815.1. Lineage (NCBI taxonomy): Eukaryota > Viridiplantae > Streptophyta > Magnoliopsida > Sapindales > Sapindaceae > Acer > Acer saccharum. The sequence goes on from CM059866.1 coordinate 39,359,733, forward strand.
GCCTCCCAAAGAGCAACCGCCAGGGGACAATGAAGAAAAAGATGATCTGCAGATTCACTACTAACCCCACAAATACTGCAACGAGAAGCCAACTGGAACCCAGACCTGCAAAGGCGATCCTCAGTAGGAAGCCTGTTCAACATCAGACACCAGGTCAAAGCTGAACGAGAAGGGGGAATAAAACGGGACCAAACATCCCTCCACCAAACAACCTGAGGAATATCACGGAGAAACTGGGAATAAGCAGCCTTGCAAGAAACACGACCATCCCGAGAATTAGCCCAAACAAGAGAATCCACAACAGGAGAAATTGTAATCCGATCAATCTGAAAACATAGATCCGGGAATCGCACGCGGAAACAACCGTCCAGCACCCATTTACCCTCATGAATAAAATCTAAGACCTTCGCCCGAAGCGGATTAGCTAAATAATCTGGAATCCCTAATAGCTCCAAAATGGGAACCCCCAACCAATTATCCCGCCAAAAGTCCCTTTGAGAGTTCTCTCTAATAAGCCAAATACCTTCCTTAAGAAGGGAACTATAATTCATCCGAAGAGAAGACCAAATCGAGGAGGTGACATACCCTCCACGAGGCTTCTGCAAATGCCTGAGATACCTCTCCCGAAGAAAAGTGAAAGCAAAACTATCAAAAGTCATAAACTTCCAAGTGAATTTCCGCAACAAAGAGTCATTCAGCAACCCAAGATCTTTCAGACCAAGACCACCCTGAGAGTAAGGCCTACAACAACGATACCAAGCGACCCGAACCAACTTAGTCTCCTCACAGGAACCAGTCCACAAAAAGTTTCTCAACTTGCGGTTAATCAGAGACAGTAAAGAAGAAGGCCACTTGTAAATCATGAAAGAGTGCACAAAGGAACCAGTGATGACCGACCTGATTAGAGTAGCACGACCAGCCAGAGAGAGGGACTTGCCCTTCCATTTAGCGAATTTAGACAAGATCTTATCCGCAATAGGTCGTAACACAGCTTTTCAAGGCTTACCTCAAAATAAAGGGACTCCCAAATAAGAAAACGGAAGCTGCCTAATCTGCATACCAACCAGAGAGTGCAAACTACCAATCCGAGAGGGGGAGATAGAAGATCAGAAAAAAATTGAAGACTTACCCCAGTTAACTAACTGACCTGAAATATCACCATAATCCCCAAAAGCACCCATGATATGCTTCAAATTCTTTTGAGTGCCTCTGCAAAAGATCAAAACATCATCTGCATAGAGCAAATGAGTTTGAGCCAAAAACCCCTAGGGGAAGAAATCGGCAAAATCTGAGAAGAATCCACCAACCTCGTCAATAATCTACTAAGGAAGTCCTCTGCAGTACCAAACAAAAGAGGAGAGAGCGGATCTCCCTGACGAACCTCTCTAGAGCAACAGAAATATCCTTCTGGGACCCCATTCAAAAGAACTGAAAGCCTAGAAGAACGAAGAATACCATCAATCCAATCCACAAAAACAGAAGAAAACCCAAAAGCCTGAAGCACTCTGCAAAGGAAAGACCAATCCAAGGTGTCAAAAGCCTTTTGGATATCAATCTTCATGGCCAAGTTACCCCCATAGCACTTCTTCTGCAACACATTCACACAGTCAGAAGCCAAAGCAATACAATCCTCGATATGCCGGTCTCGAATGAATCCGAACTGTTGAGGAGAAATAATCCTGGCGGCAACCCGAGCTAAACGATCAGCCAAAATTTTTGAAGAAATTTTAAACAGAAAGTTACTAAGAACAATCGGTCGAAACTGATCAACCGAAATCGATTCCCTCAGCTTCGGAAGAAGAACAATGAAGCTGGAATTGAGACCCGGGAAAATAACTCCAGTGATGAAAAAATCTTGAACAGCAAGGACCACGTCACTACCTACAACATCCCAACATCTTTGATAAAATCTACCAGAAAACCCATCTGGCCCAGGGGCAGAAGCAGCATCCATAGCAAAGACCGCATCTTGAATATCCTCAGCAGATGGAATGCTAGTCAAGAAAGCATTCTCTACGGTAGTTACCAAGGAAGGAACCACATCATCTACAATAGATAAATCTCTCCCAACTCGAGAAACATCAGAGCAAAAGAGGTCAGAATAATAACTAATGATATGATCCTTGATGGTAAGCCGATCCTCCGAGAGAACCCCATTAATCGAAAGGGTAGATATAACGTTACGATATTGCCTACGTTTGATAGAGGCATGAAAGAAAGATGTGTTACGATCCCCATCACGAAGCCACCTAACTCTAGACCGATCTCGAAGAAAGCACTCATGTCTGCGTAACAACACATCTAGCTCTGAATGAACACTCGCCTCGGCCATAAAAAGATCATCAGAAAAACCCCGGTTAGACAAATCCTCCTGAATAGAATGAAGCTCCGCACACTTCCCAGCAATGGCATAGTTAAGATCCCCAAAAACCTCCCAATTCCAAGACTTGAGAGCCTTCTTCAATCTTCTCAGCTTGTAGATAACAACTTGAGGAGGCCTACCCATAACAGGAGAGCTCCAAATCTTACGAACAATAGCTATAAAATCAGGATACTCAACCACATGCTCTGAAACCGAAATGGCCTTTGAATAGAAACCTCAAAATCTGACAACCGAACCAACAACGGACAGTAATCTGAACATATACGGGGAAGAGCCACACATGAAATTTCCTGCCAACAGGAAATGCAACCATCTGAAACCAAAACTCTATCTAATCGTCTCTCAACTCTAGTGCGGTTACTGCGACCTCGAACCCAAGTGAATCGGGCGCCCTGAGAACGAATGCCAACCAAATCACAATCCTCAATCATTGACTTGAAATCCTTACAAGAACCACGGGCAGGAGAACGAGAACCCAAAGCCTCATGAGCACCCAAAACCGTATTAAAATCCCCAACAACCAGGAAGAAGAAACCAAACTAACCATATCTCGAAGAGACTGCCAAAGAGACCTACGAACCACTGTAGAAGTGCTCGCATAAACAAAAGTGTACCAGTGGACCCGAGAATCGATTGAGAGCGAAACAGTAAGTTGTTGATCATGACAGTGAACCATCTGAGCTTCAGGAAATGAAGCACAAGCAAAAACCCAAATAGTCGGAATCAACCCACCCCTATCATTCATTCCCACCAGACAAAGACCAAGCGAAGACCAGAAACCTGAAGAGATAGAGGAAAAAACAACCATAGGCTCCGCAATACAAACCAAAGTAGGTCTATGTAAACGACACAACTCTCTGAGAACCCGTCTCGTGGACTCACCGCGGATCCCACGACAATTCCAAAAAAGAACATTAATCATCAGAAACCATCGGAGGAGCCCGGTATCCGGACTTTAAAGAAGCCAGCCTACGCTCAACCCTCAAAGCTCTCTGAGCAACCTCAACATCGGCTAACTCACTCTCCTCCATCTGGGAAGCCCATGAAGAATCTGCAATGAGACGAAGCTCAGCCTGAGATTCTGATAACGGACCCGAGTTCTGAATCTGCACCCTAGGATCCACAATCAAAGAACAAGAAAAATTGGATCCATCCTGTAAACAACTCTGATCCACAATGACATTCGGAGCTGAAGACACAATTGCCTCCTCAGATGGCTGATTGCCTAAATCCTCATGAACCCTAACTTGCCGACGAGCCGTCTGACCCGGATGAGATGATGACCTAGATAAAATGGTAGAGACCATAGGGCGAACCTGATTGACCACCAAAGAACCCTGAACAACAGTCCTCGAATCATGCACCACCCCTACAACCGAACTAACAGAACTAACAGAACTAATAGAAGGATTAACAACCAAAGAACTAGAAACCAGAACTGAATCAGTGACCCCATCATCAAATCCTGAACCCTTGCTATTCTGCAATGCCCGGGAAATCATTGGAGGAACCAAACTCGAAACCACTTTCGAAATAGCTGAGACAATAGATGAAGACGGATTCGAAGAGTGAACCAAACCAGCGGATGAAGTGGATCCTGAGATCAAATTAGACCCTACTGAAGTATGGACAACCACTGAATCTTGACCACCTACGTCCTAGTGAATAGCTGAAAAAACATTGGATAACGGGACCTCCTCCTGAGATGTAATAACAGGGCGATAAACTGATTTAGAAGAACGGGTCCGAACAGGCTGAAAACCATCAACCCCAAAAACATTAGAATCCCCAGTTATATCCTGGGTTGATTTTACGGAACTAGTCAGAGGAACCTTAGAAGATTTGTTCCAACGACAAGAACTAAGCAAATGACCTATAGAAGAACAAGTGGAGCAAAAAGCCGGGAGATTCTCATACTCAACACCTATAAAAGAACTATGAAATTCATCTCTCTCCAGCAACACTGAAGTAGGCAGCACTGATGACACATCCACATCAACTAGAACTCTAGCATAATGACCAAAATCCCCATCACTAGTAGCCTTGTCTAACCGTGATGGAACCCCAATCCCTCTAGCCAAGTCAGAAATAATTTTTGCATGCCAGTATTCCCACGATAGATCAAATAGCCTAACCCAAACCTGAGCATTGGTGGACTTCTGTAGCGATGGGTTAAAATCCGGGACCCAAGGCTGTAGACGAAGAATACCTGGCTTTAGATGAACTGAACCTAACCCCCAGACATGAGTCTTATCAGTAGGAGACTTCAAAAGAATCTGATAATAGCCTCTCCCCAAAGATATAAGTCGCCAATCAGAATTTAGCATCCAATGCTTGCTAAGTCTTACCTTAAGATCCACAAGCTTCCAAGGCCGCTCACCACTAGAAAGCACCACACGACCAATAAGAGCATTCCTGCACAACTCAAGACGGGCCTGATAAGCAATCGGATCCACCCGAACAGAAACATACCCCCCTTTCTTAGAGGGAACTGATGGCACCGGTAAAGTCTCAACAGGAGAAGATTTGAAGAGACCCGCAAAAGACTTACCACCCTGGACCATAGGTGTTGAACTCTGAATGAGACCTGTAACCGAATCAGGAACAATCACCGAAACACCCCCCTCAGGCTGAGGAAGAATCGACCCACCAACCAAAGAACACATCCCCCCAGATGCGAGAGGAACAACCCGAGAAGATGAATTCAATCCACTCACCGTACTCAAACCAATTTGACTATGCAAGGTGGAAGACACTACCACCGAAGATGAAAGAGACAAAGTGGCCTCCATGCACATAGGATCCATAGAGCTCGATAAATTGTAGCGGAAGTTACTGTAGCGGGATACTGTAGCAAAATCACTGTAAGGACTGTAGCGAATCACTGTAGCGGACTGTAGCAGTGAACAAGACTGTAGCAATGGTGGAACACTGTAGCAACGGTGGAACACTGTAGCAGCGACGGAAACACTATAGCGGCGATAGAACACTGTAGCAGAAAACAAGACTGTAGCGGAAACACTGTAGCAGCAGTGGAAACACTGTAGCGGGGCATTGTAACATTGACGAAAACACTGTAGCATTGACGGAATTGTAGCGGGCACTGTAGCGGTGACGGAAATATTGTAGCAACGACGGAATTACTGTAGCGGCGACCACTATTCACTTTTTTTTTTTTTTCCTAGGGTTCCCTCATCCTCATATTTTTAAAATATATATAGTCGAGTTATTGATCAATACTCTATAATCACGTTTGGTTACATGGTGGAATGGTAATCAGAATGGTAATGGGAATGAGAATGAGAATGAGAATGAGAATGAGAATGGAAAGAAAAGGAAAATTAAGTTTTTTGTTTGGTTGGAACTTTAGAATTAGTCTCTGAATCTGTATTATTTTGTTTGGTTAACAACGGAATGGAATTGAGTTTACTATATTTTGACCAAAATACCCCTAATTATAAAGCATTCATAATAACATGATATATTATGGATAATAATAATAAAATATAAAGGTATATTATATATATATAATTATATATTATTTAATATAATATATAATATATAATACATATAATAATAATAATAATATATGTATTTGAAACAAATACTCGGTGTGTACAATATTAATCTAGAGAGGGGGTGAATAGATTTTAATCGATTTTACCCAATTTTCATGTATGGTCAAGATTACAAAAATACCCCTAATAGTCAATATAATATAGCAAGTGTAATATGGTGCAGAATGTAAATAACACTTGATATTTACGTAGAAACCCTCACGGGAAAAACCACAGGCTAGTAAGTGCGCCACATTCGAACCTCGAATCCACTAAATGTGTAAACGATTACAACCTAATCCCGGTATATAATTACACACCTACCTAATCCTGGTATAAGTAGACCTAGTCCAATTGCTTGTGATTTACGCAACCTAATCCCGGAAGCTACACAAGTCTTACTTCTCAATGAAGAGATAAATAGCCTATGTGAATATATGAAATATCCAAAATGCAATAAAGAGCTAGGGAACCCTATATGCTTATCTAGGATAACAATATGGCAATTAAAATAATCGTAGATATTAATAGCTAAGTGACATGTCAAAAAGCTTAGCTAATCAAGATTAAGCAAATCCTAGATAGCTATCACAATACAACACTCAATCAATAAATCACAAATAATCTCTAACTTGTATTTAGCATATTATCTAAAAACATACAAGTAATTAAAGAGATGTCTTAATATGAAAAACACTAAAATTAGATGAGATTAGTGAAGAACATACTAAAGAAGATGTGATGATGCAAAACCATGCATGGATGCATCCTATATGGTCATGGATGATCCTAGATGAACTTTGATGAACAAAGGAAAAGCTTTGAGTGTTTAAAGGTGAGTTCTTGTGAATTTTTTCTCTTGAAAAATATTCTAAGGAAAAATATTATTTTTGAACTCTAAAAAAAACAACCTAAAAACATAGAGTCATATATATAGAGGACTTAAATGAAGTGAGGTCGTTTTGGAAAAATTGCACCTGATTGTGCATTGTGCGCTGGCTAGTTGCGCTGGTGGACTAGCGCACGACCAGCGCAGAAACAAAATTTGCACTAGGCGTTGGTCGACCAGCACAGTTGAGAGGCACATGACCAGCGGCAAACAACTGGGCAAGTTGTGCTGGTGTGCTTGCATTGGACGACCGGCACACGACCAGCGACAGACCACTGGGCGATCTATGCTGGTGTGCTGCGCTGGTCTGGCGCATGATGACCAGTGCACAACCTATTCCTTTTAAGCTCACACAAAAGTGCAAGGGTAAAAAGGTAAAGAAAATGCATCCTAATGCCTGACATGATATGTCTAATAATTACAAGATGCAATCAATATACTCATGCAAGAATAGAGATTAATTAATCAATAATGCACACATAATACAAACACATAACAATCAAGAATAAGAATTATGCAAGTGTTGTGTGTGTGTGCAACTACATCTCTTTAAAGCAAAGTAAGCACTAGAAATTTACCTTCGGTGCTTCTTCTCTTGAAGTCTTGAGAGCCTAATCTACCCTTACAAAAACCCCAAATATGGTTTGTCTACGAAATAAGCCAATCAATAAACTGAGACCTTACAATATTATGTATTATAATATATATATATTGTATTATACAATATATATAATAATATATTTATATAATATAAATATATAATATATAATACATATATATATTATATAATAAATATAATACATCTAATAATATATATAATATATAATATATATAATAATAATATATATATGTTAACCGAAAATTGTCACTTGGGGTGATTTTTCCAATTAACAATTCAGGAGGACTGGAAACAATGTGGATCTTAGTTGGAGAGGTATCACATAGTTCGATACCCTTAGCTTCCTAATAAAACCTGTAAAAAGACAATGATAGTGAGGGAGAAAAATTCACATGAATAAGGGGTCACACATATAACTCTCTTTTTATTGATAACGAACACATAATAGGAAAACAATGGAGATTTTGTTAAGTATGATCCTGGGATAAGTGACTCAGTTGGCGATGGCGATAAAACTCTCATGCATGTCGATAAGTGGAAAAATTCTCTAGTAGGGTTCAGTATTCAGGTTGCGGTCCCTTTTCTTCTTGATATTATGTTGTATATATAGGTCTTGTTCTTGTCATGCACTCCTATAACTTCGGTCTAGGGTTTTAACAATTACAGAACTTTCCTTGGAGATCAACGAGTTTGTCAGGGATTTTGATCCCTAGAATCAAGCGACTCCTTCCTTGGCAGATTGTGTGGGAGTTGACTCCCCTTTAAAATAGAACTCTTAGTGGTGGGAATGAGCGTAATTCTTTACTTGTCTTGAACAGTGGCGTTTTGTGCTTGTCCTTCTATTCGGCTTGTTCTTGGTGTATCTGATCCTGTTTTAGGCGGGATCGGGGTACTGGGATTTTGTATCGATACGTGGCCGTTTTGCTAACCTGGTGCTTACCGTTAGCTTTTGGTGGATCGGGATACTCAAGTATCTTGCCTTCTTCCCGTTCTCTTGAATTATGCATGAGTGTATCGAGGTATCGGGGTACTGGGATTCCGGATGGTAGAAGGGTGCTAGGATCTTGTACAGTGGAGTTCCTAGAGCCTTGTCTTCTGGGTTTTCTAGTACCTTCTGAGTCTAGAAAACCTTAAACTTGATCGTGGTTGGTAGGAGGTTGTACCCTACCATTTTTGTAGAATGGCGGGGTATCTGGATGCCTCTTCCCTGATATCTTTTTACCTCGACTTATCTTCTAAAGCCGATGGAAAATTTTTCTTTGACCCCTGCCATTTTTGGCGGTTAACAATATATTATATAATATATATAATAATATATTTATATAATATAAATATATAATATATATTATTTAATATATTAATATATAATAATATAATATATATAATACATATATATATTATATGTAATACATATAATACATATAATAATATATATTATATATTTTATATATATATTAATATATTAATATTATATACATAATATAATATAATATATATTATATATAATATATGCTTGTCCTTCTATTCGGCTTGTTCTTTGGTCTATCTGATCTTGTTTTAGGCGGGATCGGGGTACTGGGATTTTGTATTGATACGTGGCCGTTTGCTAACCTGGTGCTTACCGTTAGCTATTGGTGAATTAGGATACTTAAGTATCTTGCCTTCTTCCCGTTCTCTTGAATTATGTATGAGTGTATTGGGGTATCGGGGTACCGGGATTCCAGATGGCAGAAGGGTGTTAGGATCTTGTAACAGTCGAGTTCCTAGAGCCTTGTCTTCTGGGTTTCTTGGTACCTTTTGAGTCTAGGAAACCTTAAACTTGATCCTGGCTGGTAGGAGGTTGTACTCGGCCATTTTGTAGAATGGCGGGGTATCGGGATGTCTCTTTCATGATATCTTTTTTACCTCGACTTGTCTTCTAAGGCCGATGAAAAATTCTTCTTTGACCCTTGCCATTTTTGGCGGTTAACAGAAGTCCCCCCTGACTTGAACACCGGATCTAAATGGGGTTGGAGTCAGGATTTCTAGTTCGCTTGAAGGATTTTCTATCTGGTCGATTGGCTTACTTTTATCTGGCTAGCTTCCATTGCTAAGGAGGAAATCTTCCTTGGGTACGATGGTATTTAATGCACAGTCCACGTGTTAGACGATGATTGCTTCGTAGATTTTAAACGAACCGTTTTGGCACGATTTTCTCAAAACCGCCTCGAACACGTCTCCAGTCATTACTCCACGTTTCCTTTTCTATTCCGGTAACCGTCCACCCCCGTCTATAAATACACTACTCTTTTCTTCACTTGTTCACGCTTGCTAGTACTTTCAAACAATCAAGAATCAATCTTTCTTCTTTCTCGAGTCTTTCTTCCTCAAAAATCTTCTTTTACTTCTTTCTTCTACTGCAATGGCATCACCATCGAAGCTCCCTACTTCTACACCAGACCTTCCTACACCCAACCTTCCTACACCAGTTCTTCCTCTAGCTTCGTTAAATCCTTAACCTACTTCCTTAAACCCTCTTGATAGCCTTGACGACCTGTTGAACATGTAGCGGGTGGAATCAAATGAGAGTTCCTTGACGTTCAAAGGGAAGAAACGAAGTCGGGACGAGGGCGACGTTGCTGGTGAAGGCACCCCGTCTCAATGCCGTCGCTCTAGTAGAAATCCCTAAATCGAATTAGGTTTCCACAATAGATCTGAAGACCCGGTTCAGATAAAAGAGGACAACGAGGATGCTGATGATAATGAGAAGGAGGATAACATTCCGGCTATAGACTCTGTCGGAGTTCAAACTGGACCCTTGGCCTCCTTTCACGATGGTCGGATCATCCCAGATTTAGTTTGTACAGTTGACACCCTAGCTTGTTTGAGGAGGGTTTACAAGATCCCGGATGCTATCTACCTATCTCTCCCGCATCGGGGTTACGATGTATATACCCCTCCTCCAGGTCGTCTACTGATTCATGCATTCGCATTCGAGTGTAGGGCCAGGCTTTCTCTTCATCCTACCCTTCACAAAGCCCTCGTCGCTTTAGAGTTGGCTCCTTTACAACTTTCTCCTGGGTTCTGGAAGAACCTGACGGGGTTCCTAGTGCTCTGGAAAGAGCAGTGTGAAAAAGATAATGTACTAAGGGAGCCCTGCTTTGATAAGATTCACTACATCTACCAAGTAGCGAACTTGGTACCCCGGGGCTAATTTTACCTGAGGCCCAAGAATAAGATGAAGTTCGTTGTACCCAAGGCGAATGTGAAATACAACCAGACTTGGAAGGATGAATGGATCGTGGTTAAAAGAGACTAGGGCCAGTTAGTACATCTATAGGGAACTGAGTATCCGGTCCCTACCCAATTCATAAAAAAAAGTAAGTGGAGCTCAGGAGTACTTTCTACAGAATCCAAGGCGGTTCTCAGGAGGATCCAGGATAGGAATTACACCAATTTTGAGTATCCTACCTGTGACGCCTTTGAAGGTACCCGGCTAGAGCGGTATCTGAGGATATCTATCGCAGATCCGGGTAGGTGATTCTGTCCTTGTGCTGTTTTCGTTCTCTCTTCTGTTTTCTTCTTTCTTTTTTTTTTTTTTTTTTTTTTTGTACTTACTCTTTTTCTCTTTTTATAGTTTTAGCCGTTACTACCCTCATATCATCTTCCTCTACTTCTTATGGGCCGGTATTCCCGGAATCCTTCTAGGCATACTCTCCTATTCCTTCTCCTCCCAGCGCTGGTGCTGCATCCGGGTCTCAACCGTCTGCATCAACCCCTCCTCTGGCTATTACAGAGTTGCCTTCACCTTCTTCTGCCTCTTCTCCTATTAAGATCGCAGCACGTCCATCTTTGGGCGAGATGCTGGCGAGGGCTGCCAAGGCCAAGGCCAAGGCTTCTCCAGTACCAACCCCGAAACCGACTACTAATGTGGCTGTTCCCAAGCCTGTAGCTGTTGCTTCTCCTCCTCCTCCTCCTCCTCCTCCAATTTTACCAGTCAGACGCCCAGCTGTTAGGATTATGCTCAATAGCAAGAGTGTAATATTGTAATTAACAATCTTTTTCATATTAATAAAGTGATTTCTGGTTTAACAAATATTATAGCATTTATAGTTTAATATTATAATTGTCAAAGTAAATAATCATAAGGTCTAAAGACTATGAGATAAGAAGAATTGTTCGTACATCTGGATATGTATGAGGTAGACACAATTCTTTAGTTAGTCTTGAATAATGTTCACAACTTAAGTTAAAGGTTGGGCACATTTATCTTGTTAAAGTTGTAGAATTCTTTTGCTAACATTTGAGTGGGATCAAATGAGATATGATGAGTCTAAAATCATCGAAGTATCTTCGAGTAAAAGAATCTAGTGCACTGGGTGCATTGAACAGGATCACAATGAAAAGCTTTATCTTGAACCGTCAATAGATAATAGTCTTTTCATTATCAGGACAATCAGAGAGTCTATCTTAATCCTGAGATAAATGATGGACTTATGGTTGCAAGTGATATCATTTGAGTTATCAATGAGTACGATTATATAGCATAGTCTATCCTCGATAGTTTGGTGATATTCATTTGTTAATCGATAGAGGATTTCATTTATAGATATGGACATCTTGGCTCCATTTATTAAATGAGAGTATAATATCATCGTATGGATGTTTTGAGGTAATTGGATATTAAATCTCAACGTTGAGTTTTCGATAGTATCTATTGAAAACATGGTTTCTGGACAAGTCAAAATATCCAAATTCAAAACGTGGTCATATGAGTAAATATGGTAACTTGGATAGTTATAGGTGGTCTATGAACTCTTGGCAATTACTGATATTAATCACGAGGATACACTATCTCCAACATGATTGTCTAGGGTATGAATGAGGAACATCTTCTTATTCTATCTTTATTTAAGAGTTCAATTTTAGCTCTTTAGTGAAATGAGTTAAAATTAATGGATTGGACCTAAATGAATCATTTGTTGATTGTGATTAGGTTATGTCTACTGAAGTTTAAATTTAGATAGCCCGCCAAGATCCTCAATCCACACGGACTTGCATGGATCACTTGATATATTCTACTGGACCAATTTATGGGTCCATCTAGAATTGCATTTAATATATTAAGAATATAATTTGCACATTATTTGTTTAATGGGCTGATCAATTATATTAATATATTAATTTAAGGCATGTGGGCTTGTTTCTTTTAGTAAGAATGGGTCTGGTTCACATGTGGGCTTTTTATTTAAAGTCCAATGGATTAAATAAAATAAGAAAATAATATTTGGCCCATATATATAATGTGGGGCGGCAAGGCTAAATTTTTAGTCAAAAATATTATTTTATTTTATTGTTTGATTAAATGAGAATTAATTAATTATTTAATTAAGAAACAAAATCTTTTTCTGATCAGGAAATATATTTCTTAGAGTTATACTAAAGGTAAAAGACTTATTTGGTAAGAAAATAAATAATAATTTTTATTTATTTAATCAAATAGGAAAGTCTTTTATTAAGTCAATAAAAAGAATAAAAACACTTATGAGTTGAATTAGGGTTAGGAGTCTAAAGTTGATGGGAATTAGGGTAAAGCACAAATCCTTTTTTGTAGAGGATTTTCGGCCAACCCTGATAGAATCACAAGGAGATTTCGGCAACCCTAAAGAAAAATAGAAGTGAAATTCGACCACCCTATATAAGCAATCATATAGGGTTCGGCCACCCTTTAGAGTTTACTAGATCAATTTCTTCTTCTTCTCATACTCATAGAAAAGTGTTTGATTATTCGGTCAAGACAAAAAAGAGAGAAGAGATTATTCTTTTGATAGTACACTAATTGCTTATTCATCAATAGGCTTGTGTGTACAACATCGAATTAGGTTCACGCGAGTTTCGATCATTAGATTGAGAACTCAAAAGTGACCGGAATAATCTTTGTAGTTTTTTGGTTGTTTTGTGACTAACAATAAGAAAAAGAAAGTGTGTTTGTCCATTCTCAGGTACGCAATTCAAAGAAAAGGGAGACCACGCTCCTAGGTGATTCACGTTCATGCTAGGATTGAAGATCTTGCGGATTACCATCGACGTAAGTCAATCGGATCACGCGACAAAAGGTATTCTACTTTTTGTTACTTTATATGTATGTTTAATTAATTTAAAGGGTTAAGGTTCATCAAAGGAAAAATTTTAAAACATACTAAATCGATTTTAATCTCGCTTCCGCTGCGTTGACTGGTATTTTTGCCTACACCAGCTAGGGTGGAGAAGGAAAACTCTACCAGGGTGAAGAAAGAGAAATATGCCCCTATCAAGGCCACTACTCCCACCGATCTCCTTTCTTGATTGGGGTCACGAGATAGTAGCCAGGAGGAAGTCATCTCCCAGTTCATTGTTGCTTGTCTTGGTGGGGGCTTGCAGTCGATGTCCTCTTTGCCCATTGATATCTTGGCTACCAAGGGTGATTCTCTACTTGCCGAGGTATGATTCTTGACCCTCTAGTTTGCTTGGTATGGATCTTTTTTAAAGATACTTACTATCTTTCTTTCTTGTTGTAGGGCTTTAAATTTGCCTAGGTTATGGGGCAACAGGTTAAGGCTCTAAAGAAGGCCAATCTAGCACTACAGGCGGAGCTGGAAGAGGCCAGGGATGATCTAGCCCAGGCTGAGGAAAATGTAACTTCCCTGGTCCAAGCTGCCTCTGAGTCTGAATCTGGCAGACAGGCTGCCTTGGTGGAGCTGGAGAGAATGATGCGTGCATATGACACAGAAACTATCAAGTCAACACGCCGTAAGGCTAAGAGGGAGACTGTCAAGGTAAAGAAGGTTGTCCTTCTTGACGAGAACCGTTTTCTACGGGGTTCTATGAGTATCTTGGAATCCAAGGTGGATTCCTCCTTCATGGATGGGTATTTCACTGCCTCGTACGAGGTTGTCAAGGCGCTTCCTCCTCCCTTCGACCTACAAACCCCCCTTGGTTGGAACCGGGACCAGATTATGGCTAAGGTTGCCGCGCTCTCAGATGCTGATCCTGACCAAGGAGGCCCTTCACAGGCTGCTGCTGTCTCGGATCCGTCCTCTCTTCAGCCTGCTGCTGGTTTAAGAGATACCGTTGCGGTGGAGACTCAGGATCCTTCTGCTCAAGAAAATCCAAGGCAGGATTCTGTCCATCCTACTAAGGTAGCAGATCCTCCTATTGAGGCAGGTGTGCCTGGAGTTGAAGAAATTCAGGCTGCTGCTGGAGCCAAGGTGGTCAAGGAGGTAGATGGGACTGGCCAGGAGGAACAGGCTAGACCAAAGCAGCAGGATGCATGATTTTGTCTTTTGTCATTCTCACTTTTTTTTTTTTTTTTTTTTTTTTTTGTTCTTTGTAGCCCGGAAAAGGGGATTGGGCACCCTGATCGATTAAATGAAAATTTCCATCTTTTTGCAATCACATTGTCTTACTTGCAATATATGCTCAATTTTAGAACTTATATCCCGGTATAGGTCAATACTTGTACGCTTGAATGTGACCCATGGTACGATTTTGTACCCTTATTTCATATTCTTTATGCTTGATTCTCGGGTATTTCCCCGTGTTTTAATATTGTTAATTAAGTATTTTCAGGTATTTATGAAGTTAGAGGCATTTGAGTAATATTGGTCAATTGGGGGTATAAATGTAATTATTAAGGGAAGAATTGAAGATATTGTGAATTTGGAAGAAGATAGGGACTGAATTACAATATGCCAGACGCGCCTGCCACCTCATAACTTGAAACAGTGCGTTTCAAGGTGTGCCTAAATGTGCAACCCATACAACAGGCCCAATGCACTAGCCCAATGTTGATCCAAAGTGAAGCCTAATGCGCCCCTACTCTGGTCTAAATGCATCCCATTAGAGGCAAAAGGGCAAAGGCCAAATGCACCCCATCCCGCTACTGAGTACACCCCATCTTCACCAAAGATCATCTTCTTCTCACAAAGCTGTTGCCATTGATGCCCAAACCCTAGTGCAGCCGCCGCCGCCGCCTGAAGTCAGTCCTCGCCGACCTACCACCGGCCAATTTCTACTCCAAACGAACGGCAAGGTCAGCGGCAACCTTGACGTCAACTTTTCTGCCCTCCAAACCGTCGGGAATAGCAGCCACGATCTCCTCCAAATCACGCCTCCTCCACCCAATTGTCGCCATTTGCACAGTGACGTGGGACTTGTTTTGGACCTGATTACTTCGCCCCAGTGTGGCCCTTTTTGCATCGCCATTGAAGCCTCACAGTGACCTCTACTGTGTTCAAATCTCATTGGTGTGAAAATTACACAATGTACCCCTTTGAGGGGCCAAAATGGAAATTTGACAATAACTGGGGATCTTTTGGTAAATATCCACTTGTGACCTGATTTGAATTCACTATAAATTCATTCTATTTTCTCCTTTGAAATAGACACTTGTTAAGTAAGAAATTCCTTCTTCCACCATTCATAATCCACCAATTTCTCCTCTCCAATCTCATCAACAAACAACTAGACTACCTCACCTAAATCCTTCCTCTCTTCCCATCTTCTCCACCCATTTCCTTTGTTACTCTCCATATGACTCCACTTATCTAGACACATCCTCTTCTCCCACTCTTTGCACTAGGAGCATCTAAGGAGAGAAAGGATTGAGCATTAAAGAAGGTGACCTACGGGTGATTTCCTTATGTATTACTTTCTTTTTATTTGATTGTAACTATGTGTAATTAAATCCCTAATATCTATCATTAATTGTTAAGACTATTCTCTTATCTAGTATTGTTGATATTGGATTTCCTATCTATTCAATTTCTCATTATATTATTGTTATTTACTTTTCTAGTTTATTATATTTTAATCAATCAAAAACCAAAAATATGATTTATTTTTTATGCACCTAGATTAGACTAACCCAGATTATTTCACAAATTGATTAATCTAACATAATCCCTGTGGAACGAATCTGTTAACTAAAAATTGTCACCGGGTGAAATTTCTAATTAACGATTTATAAGGGACCCAGATCGGGATAGATCCGGGCTAGCGGGATACCTAGTAGCACGATACCCCGCTGTTTCCTTTAGATCGACTAAGTACGGTGAATAATGGTAGGGTGACAGAAATCTCAGGTGCTCGATGGCATGAAACTCGATTTATTTTATTCAATATAACAAACTATGAAATTTACAAGCTGTTGATAAACTAAGCATGATCATAACAGCAATAAAGAACAAAAAAAATCTCTTGGTGGGCAATGGCGATGGAGCTTGAAACAAATTATAGCACGGTGTGTTTAAAACTATCTAGGGGGGGGGGGGGGGGGGGGGGTGAATAGATTTTAAACTTATTACCTAATTTTTCGTATGAAGTCAATATTACAAAATTACCCCTAACTAGATAAAGCAATAAATCAAGTATAAAGTGCGGAAATTAAATAACACTTGATTTTTACGTGGAAACCCTCACGGGAAAAACCACGGGCTAGTAAGTAAGCCACACTCGAACCTCGAATCCACTAAATGTGTAAAACGATTACAACCTAATCTCGGAAGTAATCACACACCTACCTAATCCCGGTATAAGTGAACCTAGTCCAATTTGCTTGCGATCTAAGCAACCTAATCCCGGAAGCTACACACGAGACTTACTTTCTCAATGAAGAGAATAACACCCTAAGTGAATATATGAAAGGGGTTGGGGGGGGGAGGGGTGAATAGATTTTAAACTTATTACCCAATTTTTCGTATGAAGTCAATATTACAAAATTACCCTTAACTAGATAAAGCAATAAATCAAGTATAAAGTGCGGAAATTAAATAACACTTGATTTTTACGTGGAAACCCTCACGGGAAAAACCACGGGCTAGTAAGTAAGCCACACTCGAACCTCAAAACCACTAAATGTGTAAAACGATTACAACCTAATCTCGGAAATAATCATACACCTACCTAATCCCGGTATAAGTGAACCTAGTCCAATTTGCTTGCGATCTAAGCAACCTAATCCCGGAAGCTACACACAAGACTTACTTTCTCAATGAAGAGAATAACACCCTAAGTGAATATATGAATATCCAAATGCAACATAGGGCAAGGGAAACCCTATATGATTATCTAAGATGATGAATATGCAATTAGAACAATCCTAGATATTAAAACTAAATGACATGTCAAATAGTTTAGCTAATCAAGATTAAGCACAAAACCTAATTAGCTATCACAATACAACTTCTCAAACATACAACACACTAATCTCAATCTTGTATCAAACGATATATAAAAATCATACAAGTAATAAATTGAGATTGCTTGTTAAGAAAAACACAAAATATGTAAGATATTAGTGAAAAGCTTATCAA
Organism: Acer saccharum; assembly: GCA_030490815.1. NCBI lineage: Eukaryota > Viridiplantae > Streptophyta > Magnoliopsida > Sapindales > Sapindaceae > Acer > Acer saccharum. Next base: position 39,377,512 of record CM059866.1, read on the forward strand.
CCAAAGTATGATGAAGAATCCATGCAAAAAGACATCTAGATGATCAAAGATGATGCTAGATGATGATTGATGATCATGAAAAGGTGTTTGAGTAATTAAAAATGAGTTTTTGGAATTTTTCTTCTCTTTGAAAAATATCCTAAGTATGAAATCTGAATATGAACTCTCTTGATTGACCTAAAGTCAAAGTGGCATATATATAGAGGGCCAAATCGAAGTGTGGTCGTTTTGAGTAAGTTGGCCTGAAATTGCCTTGGGCGTTGTACGTAGAGCGCTTCTGTATAGTGCCTGTACAGCGCCCCAACTCTGATCTCTCAGGTCTGAGATGGGCGCTTTGTACAGCGTTTTGTACAGCGCCTGTACAACGACCCAACAGCGACCGAATTAAATCGATCAGATCTGTACAGCGCTCGATGGGCACTGTTCGTACAGCGCTTCTGTGGAGTGCTTTTGAGAGCGCCCATTGCAAAAAATACAATCCTAAGTCTATGCATGAACATGCAATTGGACATACAAGATGCAATCAAAATAACAAGCAAGAAGAGATGTTAATGAACATTAATGCACAAAAATAAGACACACAACATACAAGGATTAAACATATGCATGAGTTGTGAGTGTGTGCAACTATCTCTTCAAGACAAGTAAGCACATAGAAATTTACTTTTGGTGCTTATCAAGACGAGGTCTTCAAAGGGTTTTGAGCAATAACACCAACACTTAAGCTACCCTTACAAAGAACCCCAACATGTTTGTCCACGAAATGAGCCAATCAATAAATAGGAACCTTACAATCTCTCCCTTTGGCTATTTCGTGACAAAACCACCACTCACATTGATTCCTCACAAAAAAATAGAAACTACGGGACTACAATGATTATCTACATTATAAAGAAATAAGAAAATAAAACTTCAAGTCTTCAATCTCTTGTAGAATAATCAATCCTTGAAAATAAAGTTTCTAAACTTTCCAAAACAAGTAAGAGTGAGATTAATCAAGTGAGAACAAAAAACAAGCATTTGCATATTAAAAGATTAGGCACAACATTATGCAATGTATGTGTATGCAATGCTCCCCCTCAACGGGTTACTCCCCCTCAATGTATATTCTCCCCAACAAGCACAATTGCTACTACAATTTACAACTCCCCTTACCATATCCTACTCCCCCTTTTTGTCATGATATAGGCAAAGGAATAGTCCCCAACCGGGTCACTCATAGCAACGAGAGATAATAGCATGCAAGATATTTGCATAATCAATATAAGTCACTTTATGCATCTCAATTAATTGGAGAGAAACAAGGAGATTTATTTGAAGAAAATGTGTGAATCAAACATGCTTTGCATACAAGACATGTAGCATTCAAGTCCAAAATACAATGGTATTTGGCAAAGCAAATGACAAAGGTTTCTAATAAGAATTCAAACCAATTTCACCATTGTCATGAGAAAAGCAAGGATATAGAGATTCTATTGATTTCAATTTAAGATCAACTATATCCAACTTTATAAGCAAAACATGACATGAGCGACTTTGCACCCTATTTGATTTTTCCGAATAAGATATCTGTATGATAGTAGCCATGTTCAACCAATAAAGAAATAGAGACATTTGGAATATAGATTCCTTTGAATGGATACAAGATCCTTTATTCATTTTGAGTCTTATAAGCTTTCACACAAGTTTTGCATTTTAAGAATATGCAATCATCAATTCATGCTTTTCATGAGAGCATGTTATATGAATTTCATGCTTTTTTCATTTGACATTAGCATGTTATTAAAGAATCATCATGTCATGGAGATAACTATAGGTCATTCAAATCATACTTCCTATATACATCTCCTAGTCCAAAAATGCATGTTTGAACATAAATATGACATGGATTGTAAACAAGCTGGGTTCACACTTATTGAATTGAAAACATATATACATATGTGCAACCAAGCTTACTCAAGCAATTAAAAGAAGAGGCATAAGATATTTCAAATTTTTGCAAGTGATAAGAATGTAAAATAGCTCTCTTTGCTTAAGTTCCCCATATGGGGTCAATCACAAAAACTCATCACTCCACAAGACATATCCCAATAGATCTACTTAGTGTTTTAAATCGAGTAGCATCTAAGGGCTTAGTAAATAGGTCTGCAAGTTGATCATTAGTACCTACATGTTCAAGTACTATGCATTTATTTTCAACAAACTCTATAATTAAATGATGGCGGATGTTAATATGCTTAGTTCTAGAATGTTGTACCGGATTCTTGGAAATATTAATGGCACTCATGTTATCACAAAAGAGAGTGAGTGTACCTTGGTTGAATCCGTAGTCTACTAGCATTTGCTTCATCCATAGGAGTTGTGTGCATCCACTCCCCGCGACTATGTACTCGGCCTCGACCGTGGACAAGGAAATCGAGTTTTGCTTCTTGCAAAACCAAGACACCAAGTTGTTGCCTAGAAAGAAGCAACTGCCCGATGTGCTCTTCCTATCATCGCAATTTCCTGCCCAATCCGCATCACTAAAGCCTACAAGACTAGCATTAGTGTCAAAAGAGTACCAAATCCCATAGTTGGATGTCCCATTCACATAGCGAATGATTCTCTTTACGGAAGAGAGATGGGACTTCTTAGGATCCACTTGGTACCTAGCACACACACCCACACTAAAAGATATATCGGGCCTACTTGCGGTCAAATAAAGCAAGCTACCTATCATGCCCCGATATAGAGTTTGTTCCACACTTTTACCATTAGCATCCTTGCTTAGCTTCAAAGTGGTACTCATGGGTGTATCACAATGTTTGGCATTTTCAAGACCAAACTTCTTTACTAGGTTTTTAGCATATTTTGCTTGGGTTATGAAAATCCCATCATCTAATTGCCTAATTTGCAAACCTAGGAAGTAACTAAGCTCACCAACAAGACGCATCTCAAATTCATGAGACATGACATTAATAAATTGTTGGACCTTGGTGTTGTTGGTGGAGCCAAAAACTATATCATCAACATATATTTGAGCTACGAAAAGCTCATCATTGTCTTTCTTGATGAATAGTATCTTGTCAACATTACCCCTTGTGTAGTTATTGTCAACAAGAAATTGAGTGAGATGCTTATACCAAGCCCTCGGTGCTTGTTTCAACCCATATAGAGCCTTCTTGAGGCGATAGACATGGTTGGGGTGGTGTGCATCCACAAACCCCTTGGGTTGTTCAACAAACACTTCCTCTTGCAAGAAGCCATTGAGGAAGGCACTCTTGACGTCCATTTGGTACAATTTGAACTTGTGCACACAATAAATGAATAAGAGAAGCCTAATGGACTCTAAACGGGCAACGGCAGCAAAAGTCTCCTCAAAGTCGATACCCTCAATTTGAGAGTACCCTTGTGCTACAAGCCTAGCCTTGTTCCGCACTATGTTACCATTCTCATTGGATTTGTTCCTATAAATCCACTTAGTGCCTATCAGATGAGTGCTTTTAGGCCTAGGAACTAGAGTCCAAACCTCATTCCTTTCGAATTGGTTTAGCTCTTCTTGCATGGAAAGAACCCAAAATTCATCATTCAAGGCTTCATCAACCTTTCTGAGTTCAATTTGAGAGGTGTCGCATGTAAAGCTAATGAGATTAGCTATTTGACGCCTAGTCTTAACACCCTCATTCACATCTCCAATAACATCCTTGAAATAAATACTCGGTGTGATCTAAATATTATCTAGAGGGGGGTGAATAGATTTTAATTAATTTTACCCAATTTTCGTGCAATGTCAAGATTACGAAAAAGTCCCAACTAGTCACAATAAAAAAGCAAGTGTAATATGTGTGGAAATTAAATAACACTTGATATTTACGTGGAAACCCTCACGGGAAAAACCACGGGCTAGTAAGTAAGCCACACTCGAACCTCGAATCCACTAAATGTATAAAAGATTACAACCTAATCCCGGAAGTAATCACACACCTACCTAATCCCGGTATAAGTGAACCTAGTCCAATTTGCTTGTGATTTATGCAACCTAATCCCGGAAGCTACACAAGTCTTACTTCTCAATGAAGAGATGAACACCCTAAGTGAATATGTGAATATCCAAAATGCAACATAGAGCAAGGGAACCTTATATGCTTATCTAAGATGATGATTTTGCAATAAAAGCAATCCTAGATATTAAGAACTAAATGACATGTCAAATAGCTTAGCAAATCATAGATTATGCAAACCTAGAATGCTATCACAATACAACTCTCAAACATTCGACATACTAATCTCAAACTTGTATTTAAAATATAAATCAATGACATACAAGTGATAAAAGAGATAGCTTGGAAAGAAAGACACAAAATATGTAAGATACAAGTGAAAACCTTACCAAGTAAAGTATGTTGATGAATCCATGGAAAATGCTATCTAGATGCTCAAGAAAGATGCTAGATGGAGTTTGATGCTCATGGAATGATGTTTGAGTGAATAAAGGTGAGTTCTTGGTGAAATTTCTCTTGAAGAAAGATACTAGATGAAAAATGGCTTTTGAACTCCTTGAGAAACGACCTATGAAGAAGAACACACACATATATATATATGTGATCTAATTGAAGTGATGTCGTTTTATCAAAAACGTTTCAGCTTCTCGCTGACGTACTGCCGCGGTCTCGACTACCGCGGTTGTGGCACCGCAGCAGATGCATCGCGGCAAAGACAAAAAGATCTCTGTGGCTAGACCGCTGCGGTTACTCAACCACGGCACTATAACAGCGGCATAGCAAAGTTATTGCTGTCGCACGACTATTGCGGCAGATGCGCCGCGGCAGAGACAAAAAAATCTCTATCGCTTGCATGCCGCGGTTTGCCAAAACTACAGCAACCGCGGCAGAGAAGGGCAAGGCCTTCTAAGCAGCTTCTCACACCAGATCAATGCAATATGTGCAAGTGTGTGAGTGAAACCAATGCATCCTAATGGCTAACATGTTATGGCATTTAACAAGCTAGATGCAATTAATAAAAACATGCAAGAAGAGAGATTAAATAATCAATGATGCACACAAAATACAAACACAACATATAAGTAAGAATTATGCAAGTGTTGTGTGTGTATGCAACTACATCTCTTCAAAGCAAAGCAAGCACAAGAAATATACCTTTGGTGCTTCTCCTCTTGAGGTCTTGAGAGCCTAATCTACCCTTACAAAAACCCCAATTGTGGTTTGTCTACGAAATAAGCCAATCAAAGAAAAAGAAACCTTACAATCCTCTTTGTTATGGAGTCTTCTAACCCATGGAGCGGGTTCATTAAAGTCCAATAGAGGGACTCTAGTAAGAGGTCGTGTGACCTCATTATTGTCATTGGACGTCCCAACATTGGGAGTCACCACAACCCTCTCTAAAGGAGAGTCATCATCTAAAACTTCCTCCTCCTCATGGTCATTAGACTTGAGCCTAGTATCATCAATGACAACATTGGATGATTCCATGACGGTTCGAGTCTTCAAGTTGAAAACTCTATAGGCTCTACTATTCAAAGCATAACCAATAAAGATACCCTCATCACTCTTAGCATCAAATTTGCCAAGTTGATCACAGTCATTTAAAATGTAGCATTTGCTTCCAAATGTGTGGAAGTAGCTAACATTTGGCTTCCTACCCTTCAATAACTCATAAGAGGTGTTTCTAGATCCGGGCCTTAGGAAAACACGATTCCCTATATAGCAAGCCGTATTGATGGCTTCGGCCCATAGGTTCCTAGGGACATTGTTGCTAAGCAACATCACTCGGGCCATCTCTTGAAGGACCCTATTCTTCCCCTCAACAACTCCATTTTGTTGAGGTGTCCTAGGAGCCGAGAACTCATGGGAGATGCCTAAGCTATTGCAATAGCTTTCAAAAGAGGCATTCTCAAATTCCCTCTCATGGTCACTTCTAATCCGTTTAATGCTTTTAATGTTAGAATTCATTTCATTTTGTATTTTAGTACAAAGCATTTTAAACTTATCAAAAGTTTCGGATTTTTATCTAAGAAAATATGTCCATGTAAATCTAGAGAAATCATCAATACAAACAAAAATGTATCTCTTTCCACCTAAACTCTCGGCTTGTATAGGACCTATGAGATCCATGTGGAGAAGCTCTAGGGGCTCCTTGGTGGAGAGATACTTGCCCTTTTTGTGCATGCTCTTAGTTTGTTTTCCTTGTTGGCAAGGTCCACAAATTCCATTGGCTTTCTTCCCAAGCTTAGGGAGGCCACGCACACAATTGAACTTTCCAAGGGTTCTTAAATCCCTAAAGTTCATGTGGCCAAGTCTTTCATGCCACAACTCTATTTGCTCATCTATAGACACATTGTTTGAGACTATTCTAGCTTCAAGACAATAGCAATTGTCGCTAGATCTCATACCTTTCAACAAGGTTTGTCCATCAGGCTTTCGGATCGAGCAATCACTTTTACTAAACAAGACGGAATATCCTTCATCACTTAGAAGTGAAATGCTTATTAAATTGGCTTTCAAGCCATCAACAAATAAAGCATCGGATAAGAAGGGTAATCCGGGAACGGAAATGGTTCCTTTCCCTACAACTTTCTTTTTGGATCCATCACCAAAAGTGATATATCCTCTTTCCTCCATAACAAGAGTCTCGAAGAAACTCTTGTTTCCCGTCATGTGCCTAGAGCACCCACTATCTAAATACCAAAAATTAGAAGAATTTGTCTTCAAGGCTATTTGAGCAACATGGCAAACATTTTCATTCTTTCTAATCCACCTAGAAACAATCTTAGCTTTCTTAGTGGTTTTTGGTACATGGGCTCTAGATGTTCTAGGATCATGCATAACAATATCATCATTCCTAGGAACATGCATCATGGCTCTTTTCTTTTTTTTCTCAATCATGCTTCTAGTTTTGCACATTTTAATATATCGAAAGCAATGTGGTCTAATATGACCATCAAATCCACAAAAGCGACATATAGGAGAAAAATGAGGAATCATACCTTGTCCTTGTCTTTGTGGATGAATGGGTTCAATCCATCTTCGTTGTTGAACCAGTCTAGATTGCTTCATAGCTTGAGGTTGCATGATTGGTCTCTTTCCTTTGTGAGCCAAATGTGGAGGAATGTTGGCTTGAGAGACCTTAGGGGGTTGAGCTTGGGGTTGCCTTCTTGGCACCATCTTCACTTTTGCATTTGAACATTGTCCTAGTTCTAACTTCTTCCTAGGAATTTGCACAAATGAAGTTTCTTCGTTCCTCAAACTCTTGACAAACACGGTCTTGTTAGAGGTTGAGATCTTCTTGCCATCTTCATACCCAAGACGCCTCTTGTCACACGGACTCTTTCCAACACCAAGTATATGATCAAGTTTCTTGGTGCTAGAATCCATCCTAGCTAAAGATTCTAAAGCTTCATCAAGCTCCCTCTTCAAACCTTCTTCATTCCTCTTAGATAGGACTAACTCCTCTCTTAGCTTATCTTCCATCTTCTTGAATTTTTCCACTTGTTCACTTAAGTGGTCATTATGAGATGAAAGCTCAAGATTTTCTTCTCTCAACATCTTGATCTTTCTTGTGCTCTTGATTGCTAAATCATTAAACTCGGCATGGTATTTAGCAAGCACCTTTTTCTCCACAAATCCATTTATGGAGTTAGAAAAGGAATCACTTTCTTCTCCACTTGAGTCATTTTCCTCTTGACTCAGTTGCTCTCTTTCACTAGCACTTTTGCTTTTATGGGAGGAGGCAAAAGCTAGGAGATTAGCCATGAGCTCTTCATCATCCGAAGACTCGTCTCCCTTAATGGAGTCATCACTACTTCCACTCCAAGTGGTGGCCATCACTTTTCCTTTTTTTTTTCTCATTGTGATTTACACATTCGGGGGCAAAGTGACCTATGCCACCACACTCGAAACATCGGACCCCTTTCCTTTCGGTCCTTTCTTGCCTAGGTTCAAACTTCTTGAAATGATCATTTTTCTTTAAATCTTGACCTTTTGATCCAAAGCCATTTCTCCTAAACTTCATAACCTTGTTGAACCTTTTTACAAACAAGGCAAGGTCTTCATCTGAGTCAATCTTCTTTGCCTCCTTTTCATCCTTGGAGGCTTTTAAAGCAATTCCTTTTTGCTTTTTAGTGGGTGTGGAGATAGGACCTTTCCTAGACTCATAAGCTAGAAGTCTCCCAATCACCTCACTCGGCTTCATATCCTTATATCCACTATTTTCTTCTAAAGCCGTCACCTTTGATTCGAACCTATCGGGGAGAGATCTCATGATTTTCTGCTTGACTCTCCTATCCGAATACGGGTCTCCGAGTTGGTGACTTTGATTAACGATATCCATCAATTTGATTTCGAAATCATTGAAGCATTCATCCTCTCCCATCCTAAGTAACTAGAATTGAGTTTGGAGGACTTGAAGCTTGGATTCCTTCACCACCTCGGTTCCTTCATATGCAACTTGCAAGACATCCCAAGCCACTTTCGCGATTTAAGTGTTCTAAATTAGCTTATACTAATTTTCATCCATTGCACAAAGGATGGCGTGCATCGCCTTCCTATTCCATTTTGAAGCCTCAAACTCTTGCGGACTCCATTGCGCCTTAGGCTTCAAAACTTCCTCTCCTCCACCATCGAGAGTCATCTTGGATAGATCATATCCGTCTTCCACCGCCATCCATGCACGGTCGTGAATTTGACATATGTAGGATTCCATCTTTCCTTTCCATTGGAAATAGTTCAACCCGGTAAGAAGTGGAGGCCTTGTGCTAAAAGCACCCTCGTTGCCACCACCATTTCCACCGTTTCCACTCATAGTGTTTATGAATGAATAAAATGAATGCAAATGTATGAATGATCAAAAATCACAAAAAATGCAAAACACAGCAACATAAGCAAGGATCACTTATGTATATCAAAGAACCCGCTCTGATACCAATTGAAACAAATTATAGCACGGTGTGTTTATAACTATCTAGAGAGGGGGGGGGGGGGGGGGGGGGGTGAATAGATTTTAAACTTATTACCTAATTTTTTGTATGAAGTCAATATTACGAAATTACCCCTAACTAGATAAAGCAATAAATCAAGTATAAAATGCGAAAATTAAATAACACTTGATTTTTACGTGGAAACCCTCACGGGAAAAACCACGGGCTAGTAAGTAAGCCACACTCGAACCTCGAATCCACTAAATGTGTAAAATGATTACAACCTAATCCCGGAAGTAATCACACACCTACCTAATCCCGGTATAAGTGAACCTAGTCCAATTTGCTTGCGATCTAAGCAACCTAATCCCGGAAGCTACACACAAGACTTACTTTCTCAATGAAAAGAATAACACCCTAAGTGAATATATGAATATCCAAATGCAACATAGAGCAAGGGAAACCCTATATGCTTATCTAAGATGATGAATATGCAATTAGAACAATCCTAGATATTAAAACTAAATGACATGTCAAATAGTTTAGCTAATCAAGATTAAGTACAAAACCTAATTAGCTATCACAATACAACTTCTCAAACATACAACACACTAATCTCAATCTTGTATCAAAAGATATATGAAAATCATACAAGTAATAAATTGGATTGCTTGTTAAGAAAAGCACAAAATATGTAAGATATTAGTGAAAAGCTTACCAACCAAAGTATGATGAAGAATCCATGCAAAAAGACACCTAGATGATCAAAGATGATGCTAGATGATGATTGATGATCATGAAAAGGTGTTTGAGTAATTAAAAATGAGTTCTTGGAATTTTTCTTCTCTTTGAAAAATATCCTAAGTATGAAATCTGAATATGAACTCTCTTGATTGACCTAAAGTCAAAGTGGCATATATATAGGGGGCCAAATCAAAGTGTGGTCATTTTGAGTAAGTTGGCCTAAAATTGCCTTGGGCGCTGTACGTAGAGCGCTTGCTGTACAGCGCCACAACCCTGATCTCTCGGGTTAGAGATGGGCACTGTACGTACAGCGACCGGATTAAATCGATCAGGTCTGTACAGCGCTTGATGGGCGCTGTTCGTACAACGCTTCTGTACAGCGCTTTTGAGAGTGCCCATTGCAAAAATGTAATCCTAAGTCTATGCATGAACATGCAATTGGACATACAAGATGCAATCAAAATAACAAGCAAGAAGAGATGTTAATGAACATTAATGCACAAAAATAAGACACACAACATACAAGGATTAAACATATGCATGAGTTGTGAGTGTGTGCAACTATCTCTTCAAGACAAGTAAGCACATAGAAATTTACCTTCGGTGCTTATCAAGACGAGGTCTTCAAAGGGCTTTCAGCAATAACACCAACACTTAAGCTACCCTTACAAAGAACTCCCAACATGTGGTTTGTCCACGAAATGAGCCAATCAATAAATGGGAACCTTACACTTTCTGTGTCTGTCAATAAGTGGAAAATAAGTCTGGTCCCCCCTTTTTTTGTGAACATATGATCATTATATAGGCCCGCTTTCTTGCTGAATACTCCTAGAACTTTGGTCTAGGGTTTCAGTGATGCACGGGCCTTCCTTTGGAGTCTAACGAATTCGTCGGGGATTTGATCTCTGAAATCCGATGATTCCTTTTAGGACTGAAAGAGTTGACTTTGCTTTTGAGTAAAACTTTTGATTGGCGGGAATACATGTAGTATTGTAACTCAAACGATGGCGTTTAATTTCTGCCTTCCCTTTTGGTTTGCTGTTCGGGGTACTTGCTTCTTATTTCAAGCGGGGTAGGAGCACTAGGATTTCCAGGTACTTTGCTAAGTGCCTGCTACTAGCTTTTTGGTGGAACGGGGTACTCCAGTACCTCGCCTTCTTCTCGCTTCTCTTGACTAATACTTTGACCGTGTCAAAATACCGGATATCGGGCTACCGGGGTACCTGGACGTAGATAGACCCCAGGTATCTTGTGATATTAATGTCTTTGGGGCCTTGTCTTCGAGGTTTCCAGGTACTTTCCGAGTCTTGGTAGTTTTTGATCTGATCATGGTGGGTAGAGGATCCCTTCTCAACCTTTTGTGGGTAGGCAGGGTACCCGGATACCTCATTCGCAGTTGTTCTCTATCCCGACTAATATTTCTGATGCTGATGGAAAATTCTTTTTTGGTCCCTGCCAATTTTGGCGGTTAACAGAAGTCCCCCCTGACTTGAACACCGGTATTTGGCTGGGGTTGGAGTTAGGATTTTCTAGTCCGTTCGAAAGATTTTCCGTCTTGTCCACTTGTCTAATCCTGCCCGGCTGGCTCCCCTAATCAAAAGGAGGATCTTCCTTGGATACACTAGCATTTAATGCTCAGCCCATGTGTTGGATGACGACTGCTTTCAGATTTCAAACTGGCCGCTTTTGGTGCGATTCTCCTCGAAACCGTTATGATTCGTTTTTGACTGCGTATCTTCCTCTACCTTGATTACCATCCACCTCTGCCTATAAATATATACTTCCTCCTCCCTTCACACGCTCACGCTTATTTGAACTTTTCAGAGCTTCCGTTTCTTTTTCTTTCTCAAGCCTTCCTTCACTAAGAATCTTCTTTACCTTCCTTCTCATACTCAAATGGCCTCACCGTTGAAAATCCCATCTTCTACATCGGTCCTACCTGCTTCAACTCTTCCTGTTGTCACGGAAAATCCTCAACCAGCTTCCCTAAATCCTCCTGACAGTATAGATGAGATGTTCAACATAGAGCAAACTAGGTCGGGAGAGAGTTCCCCGACGTCCAAGGAGATAAAGCGAGGTCAGGATGAAGGTGATGTCGCCGACGACATTACTCAGCTTAAACACCGTCGCACTAGTAAGAACCAGAGAATCAGGTCGGGTTCTGACACTAGACCCGAAGATCTAGTTTCGAATGCCGATGAAGAAGACGATGACGTAGAAATCGAGGCGGACGAGGGGAATGCCCTGAATTCTGGCCTAGCTAGGGTTCAAATAGGTCCACTGTCCTCCTTTCACGACGATCGGATTATCCCGAACTCCGTGTGTAAATCCGACACCCTCATTCGGTTGAGGAGGACTTTTAATATACCGGACCATCTTTCGCTGTCACTTCCTCATCAGGGCTTTGACGTGTACACCCCCTCTACTGGCCGCTTGCTGATTCATATGGCCGCTTTTTGTTAGGATTATGCTCAACAGCAAGAGTGTAATATTGTAATTGACAATCTTTTTCATATTAATAAAGTGATTTCTGGTTTAACAAATCTTATAACATTTATAGTTTAATATTATAATTGTCAAAGTAAATAATCATAAGGTCTAAAGACTATGAGAAAAGAAGAATTGTTCGTACATCTGGATATGTATGAGGAAGACACAATTCTTTAGTTAATCTTGAATAATGTTCACAACTTAAGTTAAAGGTTGGGCACCTTTATTTTGTTAAAGTTGTAGAAATCTTTTGCTAGCATTTGAGTGGGATCAAATGAGTTATGATGAGTCTGAAATCATCGGAGGGTCTTCGAGTAAAAGAATCTAGTGCACTGGGTGCATTGAACTAGATCACAATGAAAAGCTTTATCTAGAACCGTCAATAGATAATAGTCTTTTCATTATCAGGACAATCGGAGAGTCTATCTTAATCCTAAGATAAATGATGGACTTATGGTTGCAAGTGGTATCATTTGAGTTATCAATGAGTATGATTATATAGCATAGTTTATCCTTGATAGTTTGGTGATATTCATTTGTTAATCGATAGAGGACTTCATTTATAGATATGGACATCATGGCTCCATTTATTAAATGAGAGTATAATATCATCATATGGATGTTTTGAGGTAATTGGATATTAAATCTCAATGTTGAGTTTTCGATAGTGACCATTGAAAACATGGCTTTTGGACAAGTCAAAGTATCCAAGTTCAAAACGTGGTCATATGAGTAAATATGGTAACTTGGAGAGTTATAGACGGTCTATGAACTCTTGGCGATTATTGATATTAATCACAAGGATACACTATCTCCAATATGATTGTCTAGGGTATGAATGAGGACCATCTTCTTATTCTATCTTTATTTAAGAGTTCAATTTTAGCTCTTTAGTGGAATGAGTTAAAATTAATGGATCGGACCTAAGTGAATCATTTGTTGATTGTGATTAGGTTATGTCTATTGAAGCTTAAATTTAGATAGCCCGCCAAGATCCCCATTCCACATGGACTTGCATGGATCACTTGATATATTCTACCAGACCAATTTATGGGTCCATCTAGAATTGCATTTAATATATTAAAAATATAATTTGCACATTATTTATTTAATGGGCTGATCAATTATATTAATATATTAATGAAAGGCATGTGGCCTTGTTTCTTTTAGTAAGAATGGGTCTGATTCACATGTGGGCTTTTTATTTAAAGTCCAATGGATTAAATAAAATAAGAAAATAATATTTGGCCCATATATAAGTATGTGAGGCGGCAAGGCTAATTTATTAGTCTAATATATTATTTATTTTATTGTTTGATTAAATGAGAATTAATTAATTTATTGATTAATTATTTAATTAAAGAACAAAATCTTTTTCTGATCAGGAAATATGTTTCCTAGAGTTATACTATTGGTAGTAGTATACTAAAAGTAAAAGACTTATTTGGTAAGAAAATAAATAATAAGGTTTATTTATTTAATTAAATAAGGAAGTCTTTTATTAAGAAATAAACACTTAGGAGTTAAATTAGGGTTAGGATTCTAAAGTTGATAGTAATTAGGGTAAAGCACAAACTCTCTTTAGTAGAGAATTCGGCCAACCCTAATTGAAATCAAGAGGAGAATTCGGCCAACCCTAGAAGAAAGAGAAGAAGAATTCGACCACCCTATATAATTCACATTATAGGGTTCGGCCACCATAAGCTCTCTCAATTGATTCACTTGATCAGCTTCTTCTTCTTCTAGCTTGAATAATTCTCATAGACAAGTGTTTGATTTTTTTTTGGCCAAGACACAAGAGAGAAGAGATTATTCTATTTCGATAGTACACTCATTGCTTATACATCAATAAGCTTTTGTGTACAACTTCGAATAAGGTTCACGCGAGTTTCGATCATTAGATTGAGAACTCAAAAGTGACCGGAATAATCTTTGTAGTCTTTTGGATGTTTTGTGACTAACGATAAGAAAAAGAGATTTTGTTTATCCATCCTCAGGTACGCAATTCAAAGAAAAGGGAGACCACACTCCTAGGTGATTCACGTTCGTGCTAGGATTGAAGATCTTGCGGATTACCATCGACGCAAGTCAATCGGATCACGCGACAAAAGGTATTCTACTTTTATTAGTTTATATATATGTTTAATTAATTTAAAGGGTTAAGGTTCATTAAAGGAAAAATTTTAAACTATACTAAACTCGTTTTTAGTCTAGCTTCCGCTGCGTGCACTCGTTTTTTCCCTACACTTTTGAATGCGAGGTCCGGCTCCCACTTCACCCCTCACTCCAAAGGTTGCTTGTGGCCTTGGAGTTAGCCCCCCTCCAAATTTCCCCTGGGTTCTGGAAGAACTTGACAGGGTTTTTAGTGCTCTGGAGAGAGCAGTGTGAGTGGGATAACTTACAGAGGGAAGCAGGCCTCGACGAGATCCGCTACATTTACCAGTTGGCTAGCTTACCACCTCGGGGTCAGTTTTACATGAGACCCAACAATAAAATGAAGTTCGTCGTACCCGGGGCAAACGTGAAATACAACCCTCCCATGAAGGACGAATGGATAGTAGTTGAAGGGAAGTGGGGCCATTCGGTTTATATCGGGGGAACTGAGTACTCGGTTCCTACCCAGTTCTCCCCCAAAGAAAGATGGAGTTCGGGGGAGCTGTCTTCTGAATCCAGGGGGATCCTGGAGGGGATCCAGGAGCGGGGGTACATGAACATGAAGTACCCCTCCTGTGACCCCTTTGAAGGGGCTCGATTAGAGAGGTATCTGAGGATATCTGTCGCTGAACCAGGTAGGTGACTGAGCTTTATCAGCATCTTTTCATTTGCTATTTTGTCATCACTTCCTCCTAATGTCTCTTTTTATTTATTTATTATTTATACAGTTTCAGCAGCTCCCCCCTCAGCATCTGCGCCTACCACTTCAGGACCGGTAATCCCGGCTCTCCAAGTGTCTCGCTCCCCCATTCCTTCTCCCCTCGGCACTGGGCTTGTATCGGGGTCTCATCTTCCGGCTCCATTTTCTCCAGCTGCTCTGGCGGGGTCGCCGCTTCATTCCTCGGATCCTTCCTTAAGGAAGGTTGCTGCACGTCCCTCTCTGAGCGAGATGCTAGCGAGGGCTGCCAAAGCTAAGGCCTCTCCAGTCCCCAAGACGAGACCGACTGCTAGTGCTGTTACTCCCAAGCCTACAATTGTGGTTGCCTCTCCTCCTTCTCTAACTCCCTCGGCTAGGCGTTATGTTAGAGCAGGGAAGGAAAAGGCTGTTCGGGTGAAGAAAGACAAGCCGGCCACCCCCAAGGTTCCCTCTACTGATCCTCCTTCCGAATCTGGGTCGCGGGATTTGAGCCAGGAAGAAATCGTATCTAAATTCATAACGGCCTATCTCGGGGGAAGCCTGCATCAGATGTCATCCATGCCGACAGATATCCTGGTCACTAAAGGGGCTGCCTTGCTTGCTAAGGTATACACTTCCAACTTTCCCTGCTTGTTACTTATAACTTCTCTTTAGGTACTAATTTTTAATTTTTTTATTTTTTGTAGGGCTTCAAATTTGCCTTAGCTATCGGGCAGCAGGTGGCAACTTTGAAGGAGGTCAACCTAGCGCTTCAGGCTAAATTGGACGAGGCCCACGCCGAACTAGCCTGGTCTGAAGAAAACATCACTACCTTGGTCCAAGCTGTAACCGAGTCTGAATCCGGGAGGCAGGTTACCCTGGTGGAGCTGGAAAAGATGCAGCGTGCCTAAGATATAGAGACTATCATTTCAACCCGGCGCAAAGCTGAGAGGGATACCGTCAAGGCAGAGATGGCGGTCCTTTTGGATGAGAACCAATTCCTATGGGGTTCTGTGAAGATTTTAGAATCCCGGATGGATTCTTCCTTCATGGATGGATATTTTACTGCCTCATACGAGGTTGCCAAGGCCTTCCCTCCTCCTTTCGATTTGCTGACCCCTTTTGGCTGGGATCGGGACCACATTATGGCTAAGGCTGCCAGTCTTTCAGATGCTGATGCTGATCCTGATCAAAGAGGTCCTTCTCAGGAGGCTACCATCCCGGATCCGTCCTCTAAACTGCCTGTTTCTGATGGCTCAGTCAGGGTCGAAACTCAGGATCCTCCTTCTGCTCCCGCCGACTTAGGACGATCTTCTGCTCAACACATAGAGGAGGCGGGCTCTCCGATTGTAGCCAGTTTACTTGAAGAAAAGCAGACAGGAGGAGAACAGATGGAGGGATCCCGGCAGGAAATTCATGCAGGAGAAGGGGGTGACATATGACTTCACCTTTGTACTTTATTGAGACTCGTCTTGTAATTATTTGTAGCATAATAGCAGTGAATTGGGCACCATGCTTAACTTAATGAACTTCCCCCATTTTTGCAATCATTCCCTTTTACTTTCTTCATACGCTTGCTTGTAGAACTTAAGCCTTGTTCTAGGGTGGTACTTGTATAATTGAACGTGATCCAAGTGTGGATTATCTCGATTGTTGTAGTGTTGGGCTCCAATCTTGATTTGCTGGTAAACAGAAGGTTTCTACCTTGTGTTTATTTATTTTTTATTTTTTTATTTTTGAATGTAGTCTTTAGCCAATAGCCCTTCTAGTGTTAATCATCTACTGGATACCTTGATCTAACCATCGCTCACTTAACCTTGTTGAATTCTTCATTGGAGGATCCCGATGATGGATTCATCTCGGTTGCCTATCAGGATGAAGTGCCTGGTCCCTACTAGTGATGGTCTGGTTCCTTAATGCCTTGTCTTAGATGGCGACTAAAACCATTTTGATACCAGAACTTTATATGTGATAAGGGGAGGTGGTAGTATAGTTTAGTGAGATGTCGTGTATCTAGACGGATTTTCTTAGCTTCTTGGCGAACTGTCCTGGTAAGTAGCTATGGCCATTTTGACACTAGGTTCATCCTGGAGGAGGGTATTCCCCGTTCGAGGCTTCAGAAGGTCCATGTAGGTTCTCCTGGTCTTGATAAGATAGATCTTGGCGGGCGACTATACCCCTTATACATTTAAGTACCAAATCCTTCTTGGAGGAGGGTATACCCCGACCAAGGCAGCAAGAATGCCATATGGCTTTTCCTGGTCTTTAGGCGAAAGAAATGGCGAGAACTTGCTAGGCGAAATTAGAAGAACCAAAATGCTGACTTTATTGAATTTCTCAAATGCAAATAAAAAGTAGAGAACATCGGGGTATACATGTCATAAATATACCAACCGAGGTAACATTTCCCTTCAAACCTTAAGATAAAGACCTCCTAAAGTAGCCATCCATATTTCCAGACTGCTCTACGGGATACTTGTCAAACCATTCCTACTTTTTTTTTCCTTTTTTTTCTAATTACGCCAGCCTATGGCTCGATTGATGAATAGCGGGGGCGTATAGCTTGGCTAATGTAGCAGGCTTGGCAGACACTGTATAATAAGAGCGGGCTGCTTGCTGGTCTCCTCTGACCTCTCCTACCTCAGTCCTAACTGAAAATTTCATGACATTGTGATAAATGGACAGGACTCCCCTGATTCCTGATAGGAAAGGTCTTCCCAAGATCGTATTGTAAGCGAACGGGGTATCTACCACGATGAACTCTGTCATGATGTTCTGCTGAAAGGGAGCTTCTCCTATTATCACGGGCAGAATGTGTGTTCCTACTGGCATCACGGAGTCCCCTGTAAACCGTATAAAGGTGTCGTGCAACTGTTGTAGCAGAGATTCTTAAGGTTGAGTTTCTCCAATGCTCCTTTGAACAGGATATCCACGCTGCTTCCGGTGTCTATAAGGATGCGATGGACCCGGCAATTGGCAATCTGAACTGTGATCACCATTGGATCGTCATGGGGTTGTACCGTGTTGTAGGCATCATCCTCATTGAAAATAATCTGAGCAGATCGTGGGTATTCCTGAGATCCTCGGGATACCCGGAACACATCCTGGCCAGTGATGAGTTTTGGGATTTTCCTAGCATGATTCTTTCTTGAATTGTTGGAAGCCCCGGTTAGGGTTGGGCCTCCATTGATGGTATGGATAACCTGGATTTTCTACATTAGGTCATTTCCCTCGTCTTTCCTTCTTTCTTCTGCATCCCGCATTTCCTTTTGCACCTCATTTCCCACCTTGATGCTGTCCCATACTTGCTGTAGGAATTCGGTTAACAGTCCCCCTCTCACCAAACCCTCAATCTGGTTACGGAGACTGTAGCATTCAGATGTGTTGTGCCCGACATCCTCATGGAAATCACAATATTTGTATCGATTTCTTTGATCAGCTGGGACTTTTATTGGATCGGGCTTCCTGAGTAAGCCCTTGTCACGAATAGCCATGTAAATGGTCTCCCGGGAGAGGAGTGTAATGGTTGTACCAGTCTTCCTCAGTCGATACCCGGGCTACTTCTCTAAGTGGAGGAGTTACTCGAGGTGGAGTCCTTCTAGCTGGATACCTTTCCCGGTACTGAGGAGGGGGCGGCCTATATGTCGATCGATTCAGAGGAGAGTTTAGGAACTTCTTCACAGGTGTCGACTTATGGGATTCCTTCTTAGGCCGCTTAGAGGTTCGGGCTTCATCATGTTCGACTTTGACTCTGAGTTGTTCATCTATGTCCACCTGCTCCAGGGCCCTGTCATAAGCCTCCTGGTAGGTTTCAGGTGGATGTTTCACAAATGACCGGAACAATCTGCCAGCCCACAAGTTTCTCTAAAAATTGGCGAGAGTCTCCTTCTCAGTGAATACTCCCATCTGGATCACTTCCTTGTGAAACTTCTCTACGTAGGAACTCAGTGTTTTGCCCCACTCTTGTATAACATATTGCAGTAAGATGGGGTCTTTCGGGTGAGGCTTGATCCCCTGGAATTGAGCACAGAAGTCCGTAGTGAGTTTGGTGAATGAATCCACACTACCTGGAGGTAGCTTTCTGAACCAAGTTTTTGCACAGTCAGTTAGAGTGGAAGGGAACATTCTGCACATGGCTGATCGGGTAGTATTCTGGATCTCCATCTGGTGGACAAAACTCTCCATATGACTCATGGGATCCTCCGATCCAGAGTATTTCTCAGTGGGCATCTTGAATTTGGGGGGTAGCTCGGCTTCTCGAATCCTTCGGGAAAAAGGAGCGTTCATCTCTCCCAGAGGGTTCTTCCAGGTACCCCGGTGTTTCCCTTTTTTCAATTCCTCGAGTTCCTTCGCCATCTTAGCCATCTGATCCTCGAGGCGTTTGGATCCATCATGTCTGGATCGAGCTACAGAACCTTCATTGTCGGAAGTTTCTGATTCCACAGTAGGTTCCCTGGACTTTCCTTTCTGAGGCCTGGTATCCCGTTGGTTCCTTTTGGATTCGGCACTACCATCTGCTTTGGGCTGAAGTTCCCTTCTGTCTGCTGCTAGCCTTACTGTTGGTTGAGACCTTCTAAGTGGGATTTCGAAAGCTGATTTGACCAATCGGGGTTTAAGATCTCCAGGGTGGTCTGGTACTGGCAGAGGTGGCCCGAGCCTGTCTAAGACCGGTACCTGGGTACTTGGTCCACCCTCTCTGCGAATCTAGGCGCTTCAAAGGGTATCCCTTGGGCAATCATCCGGAGACGGATGCTTTCCACATAAGCAGCGGCTTGTTGCTCCATGGTTCCCCGATCTGTCTCTGGGACCGCGGGGTCCTATGGCGCTGAACCGGGATTCGTTGGTAGAACCGGTGCTAGGATTTGGCTTCTGGTTCCCCTCTTCTTCCCTTGATTCCTCTGAGTGGAAGCGAGGGAATGGGGCCCTGAGTTTGCGGGCTGCCCCTGGGAGGATCGAAGCCTCATCCTCTGATTTCCTCTGGGTCGAACTGGGTAGTTTTGTGAAGGATGGGGAGTGTTCCCCACAGACAACGCCAAAGTGTTAACTAAAAATTATCACCGGGGTGAAATTTCTAATTAACGATTTATGAGGAACCTAGATCGGGATAGATCCGGGCTAGCGGGATACCTAGTAGCATGATACCCCGCTGTTTCCTTTAGATCGACTAAGTACGGTGAAAAATGGTAGGGTGATAGAAATCTCAGGTGCTCGATGGCATGAAACTCGATTTATTTTATTCAATATAACATACTATGAAATTTACAAGCTGTTGATAAACTAAGCATGATCATAACAGCAATAAAGAACAAAAAAAATCTCTTGGTGGGCAATGGCGACGAAGCTTTCTGTGTCTGTCGATAAGTGGAAAATAAGTCTGGTCCCCCCTTTTTTTTGTGAACATATGATCATTATATAGGCCCGCTTTCTTGCTGAATACTTCTAGAACTTCGGTCTAGGGTTTCAGTGATGCACGGGCCTTCCTTTGGAGTCTAACAAATTTGTCGGGGATTTGATCCCTAAAATCCGATGATTCCTTTTAGGACTGAAAGAGTTGACTTTGCTTTTGAGTAAAACTCTTGATTGGCGGGAATACATGTAGTATTGTAACTCAAATGATGGCATTTAATTTCTGCCTTCCCTCTTGGTTTGCTGTTCGGGGTACTTGCTTCTTATTTCAAGCGGGGTAGGAGCACTAGGATTTTGCTAAGTGCCCGCTACTAGCTTTTTGGCGGAACGGGGTACTCCAGTACCTCGCCTTCTTCTCGCCTCTCTTGACTAATACTTTGACCGTGTCAAAATACCGGGTATCGGGCTACCGGGGTACCTGGATGTAGACAGACCCCGTGTATCTTGTGATATTAATGTCTTTGGGGCCTTGTCTTCGAGGTTTCCAAGTACTTTCCGAGTCTTGGTAGTTTTGGATCTGATCAGGGTGGGTAGAGGATCCCGTCTCGACCTTTTGTGGGTAGGCGGGGTACCCGGATACCTCTTCCGCAGTTGTTCTCTATCCCAACTAATATTTCTGATGCTGATGGAAAATTCTTTATTGGTCCCTGCCAATTTTGGCGGTTAACAGAATCCTTACTTACCGTTTGACTAATCTTTACATCCTAAAAGGATTTTCTAGTGGTAAAATTGGTTTTCTAAATGAAAACATAAAAACATCATTTTGTTGAGTACCAAAACGACCTCATCATATACCCCGACCAAGGCAGCAGGAATACCATATGGCCTTTCCTGGTCTTGAGGTGATCAGAAATGGCGAAATTTGCAAGGCGAACTCAGGAGAATTCTGTAGGAAAACAAAACTGACATTATTGAATTTCTTAAGAAGCAAATACAAAGCAATAAATCGAGGTACATACTTAGAAGTATATCAACCGAGATAAATTCTTCTTCAAACTCTAAGGGTAAAACCTTTTAAGGTGATCGGCATTCCAAGTGTGGTCTACCAGGTAACCCTCCATGTCTTTTAACATGTAAGCCCCCTTTCGAACCACTATCTTTATCAGGTAGGGTCTTTCCCAGTTTGGAGCTAGTACCCCGTCAGACCTCTTCCGGGTATTCTGGGTTACCTTCTTGAGAACCAAATCCCTTTCTTTAAAGTTACAAGTCTTCACTTTTCTATTGAAACATCGGGCTATCTTGCTTTGGTAGGCTGCTACCTACTCGGCAACCCTATCTTGCTTCTCCTCAAGGAGGTTTAGGCTGGCTCTCAACTTCATTTCATTTTCTTCTAACTCGAAATGCTAGACCCTGAAAGATGTTAGTCTATGCTCGATAGGTGAGACTAGGAATGGCAATAGGGCGGGTTTAGGCGTGTTTGACAAAATCCAAATCCAAACCCAAACCCACGAAATTTTGCGTCTACCAAATCCGCTTGCGAACCCTCGAAAATAAACGAGTTCGGGTTCAGGTTTTACCCGCGGGTTTAGGGGACACCCAAACCTGCCCACAAACCCGTGAAACAAGTGGGTCCACAGGTAAAACCTGCGAACCCGCTAATTTTTTTTTTCTAAAAATTATTTAAATATATGAAATATTATAATTTAAGAGAATAAAAACACTTAATAGATTGAAATGTTTACATTTTATTCTCTATATAATTAAAAAGTTTTTATTGGAGATTAAATTTATAATATTTTAAATAATAAAATATTATATAATTTTTATTGTTCACGGGTACGCGGGTTCGGGTATGGATTTTTTTCCAAATCCGAACCCGAACCCAAACCCAAACCCAAACCCAAACCCATGACGGGTACAATTTTCAAACCCAAACCCGCCCACGGGTACACTTATCCCAACCTAAACCCTCTTTAAGCGGGTTGGGTTCGGGTGGGTCCCACGGGTTCGGGTTTAATTGCCATCCCTAGGTGAGACTGCCTCTATTCCAAAAGCCAACGAGTAAGGGGTTTCTCCAGTAGCAATTCTCTTGGTAGTCCGATATGCCCAGACAACATTAGGAAGCTCTTCAACCCATTTCCCTTTCTTCTGTTGGAGTTTCTTCGTAAGGAGCTTCTTGATAGTCTTGTTGGTAGCTTCCACTTGCCAGTTAGTATAAGGGTGGGCTACTGAGGCAAAACGAAGGTTGATACTTCGTTTCTCACAAAAAGACCTAAAATTGGCATTGTCAAACTATTTTCCCAGATCAGTGATTATGACCATCGGAGTTACCAAATCAGCAGACAATGTTTTTCTTGACAAAGCTTGTGGTGTTTCCTTCAATGATTTGAACTAAGGACTTTGCTTCTACCCACCAAGTAAAACAATCTATGGCCACCACAGCATGCTTGGCTTGACCTAGGGCAGTCGGAAGTGGCCCGATTAAATCCAGCCCCCAGATAGCAAAGGGGTAAGGTGTGCTGATTGAGGTGAGTCTTTCTGGTGGTAAATGATGAAAGTTTGCTGTCTTCTGACAAGGTTCACAGGATTGTGCAAACTTCTTAGCATCCTGATGAAGAGTAGGCCAGTAATATCCCATCCGGAGAACTTGGTATGCCAAAGTCTCTCCTGAAACATGGTTGCCACAGTCCCCTGCATGTACCTCATTTAACAACCATTGAGCATCATCCGGATGTAGGCATCTCAGCGGTGGGAGTGATTTTCCCTTGCGGTAGAGGTATCCTTCTACTAAGCAATACCGGGTAGCAATCCTTTTGAGCTTGCGTGCTTTATCCGGGTCCTCTGGGAGAGTGTCATTTTAAAGGTAATCAGCTATAGGATTTGTTATCCTGAAAAATTCGTCGGGAGTTTCCCAAGATAACCTGGACCACGGCATACAGGTGTGCCGCAGCTGGTCCGGACTGGGTAGGGGATGGTTCCTCGCTTCCCGGGGTAGGTACCAGGGAGGCCCTTAGTCTGGTTGCTAGGGACCGGTACAATGTAGTAGGACCGGTCCTATAAGCGGGAATGAGGTTGAGTTTGTGTATATTGGGGCGTGACAAGTATAATTTTACTACCGAGAATGGGGGATCTTTTTATTCCTTAACGATAGGGTACATTATGAGCCATTACATGCGCTATAATTACAACGAAAGCAAATAGGACAGAGGTAAGATACCCTAGCTAAATGGGAGCTAACCCGTGGGGGTTTTAACTAAGCTAGGTGGTAACCAAGTAGATCATGCCTAGGAGCTTGGGTTAGGCGGGGTAGTAGCCAAGTAGATACACATAGGAGCTTGGGTTAGGCAGGGTAGTAGCCAAGTAGGACACACATAGAAGCTTTGTCTAGGCGAGGTAGTAGCCAAGTATGACACACATAGGAGCTTTGTCTAGGGGAGGTAGTAGCCAAGTAGATGACTCGGTTTTTAGAGGCCAACCCCTTATTCTTGGAACGTAGGGGTATTTATAATGTCTCTCCTAGAGGGGTAGGTGGAAGCAGCTCATTTAGGCAGGAACTCCCGATTCCATCTCCACCGTCCCCCCTTGTCAACAATCACGATGGTACAGATTCAAGGGCTAGGATCGCTCCACCGTGTTTTTCCTCTGTTGAGGGCTCGGTTTTGGTAGGTGGGAGCCCTAGTCCCTAGGGTGTAATTGGTGGGCATGATCCCAGCCCCTACTTTTGAGCGGGGCCGTGGCCTTCACACTCTTTGAAGGGTCTTGATCGTTCCACCTAGGCCCTAGGTCCATGCAGGCGTTTCTCTAGGGCTGATATGGCGTACAGGTGGTGTTTCTAGGGGTTTTGATTGGCTGGATGGGTCATTGTTGCAGGGGGAAGTCGTTGTCAAAATCTGGCTTAGAGGGGGACAGTGTCAGCACCTGTCCCGCTGCACACTGTCAGGCCCCTTCTTTCACCATTTCCTTCTTCATCCTTGCTGTGTTTCTGTGAGTATTTTACTAGAGAAATAAAGTATCCCCTTTCATGTATGGGATAGTTGACTCCCATTAAGGCTGAGGTGGAGGGTGGTTCCACCGTTGATGCAGCGTGGCCAGCGGATGATCTCAACCGTGGGCTGTCTGTCTTCCCCTGACGCGCCTAAACCGGTTCTAATTAATTACACTAAATGCTAACTAAAACTAATTGGATCCTAGGTCAAGGATTCTAGCTACTTAACTACAACGGCAATTAAAGGGGCGCGAGGTAGATTTACCCTTCGCAAGTGCACGAGTCGTACGAGTAGTAAAGTGTACACGAGTAAGGGTGATCGTTCCCACGAGGAAGGTTGTTTAGCTAACAAGTAATTCTAGATTATCATTACTTATTGAATTCCTAATTGCTAACAAGTTTACTAATTAATGCTATCAAGATCAATTATACTAAGATTGCAATTAACTAAGATTAAAGCTTGATTAAAAGATGATTAAGCTAGACTAAGAGATGTTAGGGGATTGATTCATTCAAGTAACTACCAATTCATTAACCAATCATTCATTAAGCACATTCACAACATTCTAAGGCATGCAATTCATTTATCAATAATGTTAAGCACAAAATCCATCATCTAACACATAATCTAATATCATAGATAAGTGATTAAGAGAGGATTTAGGAATAGTGATGTAGAGATTCTCTAATTAACCCAAATCATGAATAACTTAGAGATATCTCTATGAAATGGATATTGAAACCTTCATACACAAAGTGTGACACATTTATGTATGAAATCAACTACCAAGTGTGTACAATTATATGTTTATGCAAGACATATCATCAACATATCATTTAAAGTTCATAATACACACATACAAAGCCTTAGATGGTGAATAACAAATGGATTGATTAAATCATTGGTTTAATTACAAGAGTTACATCAATCCCTTAACAAAAGGATTTAGTTACACATAGAAATAAATGAACTAGAGAATACAAAAGAAGAGTAAAACAAACCCATTTGGATTGGTTTCTTGGCCAAGAAGACTCCCCTTTGCAATCCAAGAACAATTTCCTTCTAGAGCAACTTGAAAAGATCAAGTCTAAGTAGCTCAAATTGGTGTTTGGCTACCTAGAAAATGATGGGAAAATTATGAAGAACACTAACTAAAGTTGAGAGAGTTATTCTCTCTCTTAATTCTACAACTAAAAACTAAATTAAACTAAAGTGGTGTAGTCTAACTAATTGTGTAGTGTAGTATATGGTGTATCTTAACTTACTAACTAAGACATATATTAGATATTTTGTATATTATAAGTTAAATGTAAAATATCTAATAATATCTAAGGTTGTAATGTGTATGGGATAAGCTCAAGTCAGAGGAGAAGCAAGTGGACGAGCTGCCTTCCTTCCATGCTTTACGGCGAGCTCATACCTTCTGGAGGGCGGGCTTGAGCTCGCCGTCGTGAAGTCGCCGTGCAAACGGAAGGTTTTCGGCGACTTCTAACCTTCGGGACTGCGGGCTTGTTCCCGCCACATGAAACCGCCGTCATTGGGTGAGTTTGGACGTTTTTGGAGCGGGCAAGAAGCCGCTAGAGGCAAGCTTCCAAGCTTGGTTGGCCATGGTGGTTTGAAGACTTGGAGGAGTTGATGGAGGTGGAAATTGCATGCATGGGAGGCCGAAACTGGTGGCAAACGGACCGGAGGAGCTCCGGCAACCATTCTGGGCGGACGGCCGCTGGAAAAGACATCGGAAACCGTCGGAAACCATCGGGTCTGCAGTCGGGTCAACGTCGGGTCAACGGGTCGGGTCACGCGGGTCAGCTCGACCCGGTTAGAGGTTGAAGACGATGACGTCATCGCTGACGTCATGCTGACGTGGCCCTCTCCCAAAACGACACCGTTTTGGCTGGTGAAGATGATGACGTCATCAATGACGTCATGCTGACGTGAGCAAAGGCCTAAACGACGTCGTCCAGGTGCTGACGTGGCGCTGACTGCTATGCTTTGACTGGCAAATATCACAATGTATCCCTGAATTCTTCCTTAATCACCGAATATGCAATATTTCCTCCAGAATTACATTTTGACCCCTGATTTTCCCAAATGACGAATTTGCCCTCTTTTGCCCTGATTTCGCCACTTTTCTCCAGTTTGGTCCAAAATACCCCTAATGAGCTGAAATACCTGAAAAACACTTATTTACAATATTAAATACCTAAAATGGCTCGGAAAACGGTTACAAAAGCCAAGTAAGGGAGCGCTAAATGTAAACATTTGGAGCGCGATCAGACCCCCAAACCTGACTTTTGCTCGTCCTCGAGCAAATTACAATTAATATTAACACAAAAACTATACAATCCTAAAATAAAACAAAATAAAATACAACGCACACAAAAATATTTTGCGAGAGCCAAACAATAAAGGTGATGCAAATAGAGATGTGCAATATAGGAATGACACATGTGAAAACCGCTAATTAGAGGCTAACATGATTGCTTCCTTAAAAACACACAACATCGTGAATCCCACACTCTAAATACCAAGTTTCAAAAACGAAGCACTCGAATGCAAGAACACAAATTCGCCTTGACTCTAATCCTTACCGGATTTCAGTCGAATTTTCTCTCGGAATCCTAAGTTCACTCTCAATCAAGCATATGCGAGTTTGGAAGTTATGTAAAGACAACAATTATAACGCATATGAATAATATCAAATAAAGCACAGTTTATGGAATTAATCTCATGAAAGAATTGATGTGCCACGAACGTGGAAAGAACATGTAAAAACCGTATTCCCAAGTTAGACTTTCTAAAAGATCAACTAGGGCTTTCCTTATGGTTTGTAATGGGGCCATGGGTAGATTTGTGGTGGATGAAAGAAATGGAATGGAATTCAAGAGTTATTGATCATACTAAACAATTGACTTCAAGCTCATTATACAATTTTAAATTTAAAAACGTCTAGGCTAAGACTTTGAATTTCAACAATGCAAATTTTTGAACTCTTATTTTTGAGTAGCTTTTCAATTTGATAACATCAAAGGCTTCAAGTGTTGAATTTCCACACTTGTACAATTTTTGCCTCTATAACTTGCATAGTTCTCTTAAACGCCTAAGTACACGCTATTTACAATTTGAGCTAAACATTTGCATTTATAATTTATGCACTAATTTTATGATCAACAACTATGGTATGGCTTGTGTTTAGTGTATATGGTTGTTTATGGAGATGTGAGTGATGAAATGAATGGTTCGTGTTTGGCCTCAAAGTTGGCGATAGGAGCACACATAAGGGACATGGAATGTGTTTGGGCAATAAGTAGTAGTTAAGCACACACATTGCCTATAATCATATCAAAAAGTCTATCTAACAAGGGAATACAATTCACACAAGCAGTCCACATAATTTTCATGTTCTATGGCAATCAATGAGCATTATGCAAAATGAGATCATACTTGAAAAAACTGTTTCGAAGAGTGTGTATACGAGTAGAAACAAAAACCCTTAAAATAAGAATGCTAAAGCTCTAAATCTTACATGGGTAGTCTCCACTATTGGTTCAAGCAATCTTTCAATAAGTCCTATTCACTAAGCAAAAGAGAATGGAACTAATACACAATGCTTACATGCAATCTCGGAAAGAAATCCGTTAGCTAAAACTTAGCAATTAACACATGTAATGCATTCCTTTATAGCACATACACTCTAGCATCAAAATAGACAATTTGTCAAGTTTGGCTCAATCGCAATAAAAATGAAAATTTTTACAAAATTTTTTTTACACAAAAACACAATTTTCAACACCAATATATACAACAAAACGTGACAAAGTGCTAACGTGTCCGCACCCCCAAACCTAAACTCAACATTGTCCTCAATGTTTGAACATTTACGAGCAAGAATGCGAGTTCCGTGGTTTGGTTGCTTGGGCACCAAGCAACTTTGCAAATAAGTACAAAAATAACCTAAAACAACTATACATGGTATTTCAATTCATCCAAAATTCTTATCCACTCAAAATGGCCTAATCCACTAACATACAAGTTTTCCTCCAATGAGGAACATGGCAATTCCATTAGTATCATCCTAGGCACTAATCAATCACACCATATAACCACACTTAAACTAAGCAAAACTAATAATGCGATTAAACTTGCAAAATGTAAATTACATAAAAATATCCGCTAAAACAAATGTAAAATTGTTGCCTAGGGTTGGTGAGTTTGTTCCCGCGGACCGAAGTCGCGGGGATACCTGGCTGGTTTGTTGTTTCTGGAAGGCTGGACAAGTCCCGCCGCACAAGGTCGCCGTGATGTTGGCGAGTTCAGCCACTTCAGGAAGGCGGGCTTGAGCCCGCGGCATGAAGTCGCCGACTCTCTGTGCTGCTCAAAATGGGTCCAAAACTTACCCAAGCGTCATGCAACATGTTGCATACTTAAACACCTGCACATGGCACAAAAACAAACACAAAAATACCAACAATTGCAACTAATACATATGATGCAATGTATTTGGATTCTACACCCTCAAACCTATCTCTTTCACTCCTATCATCATACATGAGTAGCTTAAGTACCAAGGTAGCAAATAAAGATAGATAAGATGTTCAAAAACCAAATACAAACATCTATACTAATACTTATCAAAACATTTAAAGAGTTCATATATTTACAAACAAGTGCAACTCAAATAAATGAGTGCACCACAAATGTCCATTAAGTGCATTTTGATCTTCAATTTCCTGCACACTTAACAAACACATCAAAAAGCTCACAAGGATCAGCCACCACCCCAGATAGGTGGTTTAATGACAACGTACCCATTATCTTTCTTTTTGACCCAAAGGGGTCCTTTCCTATCAAGTCCCTCTAATTTGGTCTTGTTAATCCATATGGATTTGACAACCAATTTGTTCACACGTTGCCATTTTTGCTTTGGATAATAAGGCCGATTTTGGCCTAAATTATGGCAATGGCAACAAGTAGGGTTTAAAGATAAAGATGTACCTCTTGTTGTTGACGAAGGATTAAATTTCTTCTTGTTCCTTCTTCTTGGCCTCCTTTTCTTCACTTGGCTCGGGACAGGCATTGAGGCAAAAGGTTTGAGCTCCTTATGCTTAGCTTGCATTTCCAACACTTGTGGTTGTTGGATGACTTCTTTTGACTTGCCCTTGGTATCAACCTTTGGCATGGCAAGCTTAGCTAGGTGCTCTTTTTCCTTAGCTCTCATGAATTCAAGCGCCTTGTCCCTCGACAAGATTTCTTCCTCCATTAGCTTCATTCTTTGCTCATACTCCTCCCTTAAATCATTCTGCTCCTTGATCACCTCATCAAGCTTGATGGTCAACTCCAAGTTCATTTCCAACATGATTTGGTGATCTTCCTTGAGCTTGGAGACCATGTCTTCAATTCTAGGGGAGTCTTGTTCAACTAATGGGGTAGGGATATCTTCCAACTCCACCTGAGTGGATTCCCTAAAATAACCGGATGCAAGGAGGGGTTCGTCTTCCAATTTCTCATCTTGAATACCGAAGCACTCAAGGATCTCAATTATATGCCTCGTACTCTCAAATACGTCAAACTCCTCTGTTTCTCCTAACGAGGTCATGGTCTCGAATAGGGGAAGGTTAATGTCAATCTCGGATAGGACCTCATAGGTTTCCTCCGGTTCTGTTTTTGTTCCGGCCTCTTTGTTGGCCAATTCCTCAACATTGTACCTGTTTGAACTATCTCCTGAAACATAAATAGGCACATTAAAAATTTCAGGTGGAGATGGTTCAGAAATTACTTTACCACTCCGGAGGCTTGTCAAGGCATTTGCTTGCTCGGTTTGGCTAGGGAGCCTTCCGAGCTCCATCTGCTGGGGAGATCCCACGATTTGCTCTACTTGCAATTCCATGGTTCTTGCAATCCCCTCCATAGAAGTGAGTCTCTGACGGTTTGAAGCAAGACGATTGTTGTGAGACTGTCCTCCGGATGGTTGGTCATTGTCTCGGTTTCTAAGAACATGCCACGGTTGAGTACTTTGTGGTGGCCTTTGTTGGTAACCTTGGTTGTTGTTGTCTGCATAACTTGTAGGTCAAGCATTCAGGTAAGTACCCTCTTGATCACACACTTGGCTAGCCACATGTGGTTGCCTCTCAAAATTGCTCCCCAGAGTTTTCATGTCCTTAGAGATGCTAGCCAACTGAGCGGCTAATTCCTCTTCCTTTCCATTACGGTTGCCCCGCGTATTCCTCTGTTGAGAATTCTGCTCAAGCATTTCAAATTTAGCATACACATACTCGACTGTCCTCTCCCGCATTGCTCCACCACAAGCATTATCAACGATCGCTTGTGAGATCCCGGTAAGTCCATCATAGAAAGATTGAACGAGCGAGACCAACGAGTAGTCATGGTGTGGGCATTGAGCTAAGAGAAGCTTGAATCTTCCCCAAGACTCATGAAAAGCATCACCTTCCGTCTCTTGGAAATTTGCAATGTTTCCTCTAATCTCCTTTGTCTTCCAAGAGGGGAAATACTTGGCGAAGAATTTCTGCTCCACAGCTTGCCATGTGGTGAGGGACCCTACTGGTAAGGCCATAAGCCACTGCTTGGCTTCGCCTCTCATGCAATACGGAAAACACCGCATACGAAGCCGGTCCTTTGTGAGATTACTGAGCGGAATAGTAGACACCATATTGTAGTACTCCTTCATGAATTGGAGGGAGTCTTCACTCGTCTCACCCATGTAATGCGGAAGAGTGTTGTAATGCAAATTCTTCAACGCATATTCCCTCTGGGCAGCATCCAACAGGATTGCCGATGGTTGGGCTCCAACGGTGGGTAAAGAAAAATCCTTCATCAACCGTTGAGCCACAAGTTGAGCAAGTTCTTCCACATTTATATTTGGTGGGGCGGAATCGCTCCCAAGATTGTCTACTACTTCGGCGGTAGCCATGATTGTAACACAGGAAACCTGAAATTATGCTAAAACAACAACTACCACACGGTCAAATGCACAAAAAATTTAAAAACGCAATAATTCGAAAGCAATAATTCTAAAACTACTACGTCGCTTCCCCGGCAGCGGCGCCATTTTTCTTGACGCGCCCAAACCGGTTCTAATTAATTACACTAAATGCTAACTAAAACTAATTGGATCCTAGGTCAAGGATTCTAGCTACTTAACTACAACGGCAATTAAAGGGGCGCGAGGTAGATTTACCCTTCGCAAGTGCACGAGTCGTACGAGTAGTAAAGTGTACACGAGTAAGGGTGATCGTTCCCACGAGGAAGGTTGTTTAGCTAACAAGTAATTCTAGATTATCATTACTTATTGAATTCCTAATTGCTAACAAGTTTACTAATTAATGCTATCAAGATCAATTATACTAAGATTGCAATTAACTAAGATTAAAGCTTGATTAAAAGATGATTAAGCTAGACTAAGAGATGTTAGGGGATTGATTCATTCAAGTAACTACCAATTCATTAACCAATCATTCATTAAGCACATTCACAACATTCTAAGGCATGCAATTCATTTATCAATAATGTTAAGCACAAAATCCATCATCTAACACATAATCTAATATCATAGATAAGTGATTAAGAGAGGATTTAGGAATAGTGATGTAGAGATTCTCTAATTAACCCAAATCATGAATAACTTAGAGATATCTCTATGAAATGGATATTGAAACCTTCATACACAAAGTGTGACACATTTATGTATGAAATCAACTACCAAGTGTGTACAATTATATGTTTATGCAAGACATATCATCAACATATCATTTAAAGTTCATAATACACACATACAAAGCCTTAGATGGTGAATAACAAATGGATTGATTAAATCATTGGTTTAATTACAAGAGTTACATCAATCCCTTAACAAAAGGATTTAGTTACACATAGAAATAAATGAACTAGAGAATACAAAAGAAGAGTAAAACAAACCCATTTGGATTGGTTTCTTGGCCAAGAAGACTCCCCTTTGCAATCCAAGAACAATTTCCTTCTAGAGCAACTTGAAAAGATCAAGTCTAAGTAGCTCAAATTGGTGTTTGGCTACCTAGAAAATGATGGGAAAATTATGAAGAACACTAACTAAAGTTGAGAGAGTTATTCTCTCTCTTAATTCTACAACTAAAAACTAAATTAAACTAAAGTGGTGTAGTCTAACTAATTGTGTAGTGTAGTATATGGTGTATCTTAACTTACTAACTAAGACATATATTAGATATTTTGTATATTATAAGTTAAATGTAAAATATCTAATAATATCTAAGGTTGTAATGTGTATGGGATAAGCTTAAGTCAGAGGAGAAGCAAGTGGACGAGCTGCCTTCCTTCCATGCTTTCCGGTGAGCTCATACCTTCTGGAGGGCGGGCTTGAGCTCGCCGTCGTGAAGTCGCCGTGAAAACGGAAGGTTTTCGGCGACTTCTAACCTTCGGGACTGCGGGCTTGTTCCCGCCACATGAAACCGCCGTCATTGGGTGAGTTTGGACGTTTTTGGAGCGGGCAAGAAGCCGCTAGAGGCAAGCTTCCAAGCTTGGTTGGCCATGGTGGTTTGAAGACTTGGAGGAGTTGATGGAGGTGGAAATTGCATGCATGGGAGGCCGAAACTGGTGGCAAACGGACCGGAGGAGCTCCGGCAACCATTCTGGGCGGACGGCCGCTGGAAAAGACGTCGGAAACCGTCGAAAACAATCGGGTCTGCAGTCGGGTCAACGTCGGGTCAACGGGTCGGGTCACGCGGGTCAGCTCGACCCGGTTAGAGGTTGAAGACGATGACGTCATCGCTGACGTCACGTTGACGTGGCCCTCTCCCAAAACGACACCGTTTTTGATGAGAATCAAGAAGCTTCACCAACGGATCCATTTCATGTTCCAGTTGGGCCAATTACAAGGGGCAAGAGGATCAAAGAAGCATTTAATGGGGGCTGATTCTGAGTTGCTGAAGTCCAAGTTCAGTCCACATGAAGACCAAATTCGGGCTGAACTTCGTGGGCCTCTACAGAGTGCATCTGAAGTCGGATTGTCTATTATAATATGTTTTCGAAAAGCCCAAGACGAGCCCTACAGATGTTATGAAGACTCCGTCATCCGTAACAGATCACAACAGGCCCAAATTCAGCCATCTATCTTGTTGCGCGAAGACTTGAGCTGTACGAGAGCTGGACGCCGGGCTGAACTTCGTGGGCCTCTACAGAGTGCATCTGAAGTCGGATTGTCTATTATAATATGTTTTCGGAAAGCCCAAGACGAGCTCTACAGATGTTATGAAGACTTCGTCCTCCGTAACAGATCAAAACAGGCCCAAATTCAGCCATCTAGTTTGTTGCGCGAAGACTTGAATTTGAATGAAAATTGAGAGAGTTTTCTCTATTGTTCTTTGAAAACTAATTGGAACTTATCAGAATTCTCTGTGGCGTTCCTCCTTGACTTATCAATCAAGTATTCCATCCTTGATTGTGGCGTCCTCCTTCATACCAAGGTTCACATCTCATTATAGGTGTTGGGTCGCGGTTTCCATCCAAACCAGAGGTTAGAACGATCCTAGGCATCAATCTTGATACAATCGACGAGGTTCGTATCATTTGGTATCAGAGCTTAGGCTTCTAAATCAGGTTTGATCTATCCTTTTTTATTGTTATTATTATTATTATTATTTTTTCGTTTGTAAAAAAAAAAAAAAAAAAAAAAAGATTAGACTTTGAATAAAATATTATTTGAGAGAACTTTTTCTCTTGGTTCTTCATTGAACTATGAACTTATCAAGGTTCTACCTTGTGGCGTTCAAACCTTGACTTATCACTCACCTTCTTTCTTGTTCTTGAGTGTGGCGTCTACAACCTTCTTGATACCGTTGGTTCTTATCTCCATATAGATAATGGGTCACGGTCCTTTATTTTCTTTGTTTTTATAAACTTGAATTAGAAAACGATCCGTCGTTACCATATATTGGTTCCGGGTCTCACTACTCTTGGTGAGGTTCATATCAGTTGGTATCAGAGCTTCGGTTTCTAACATCAGGTTTTTTCTCTTTCGTTCCACATCAATCTTGATACAATCGACGAGGTTCGTATCAGTTTTGGCTGGTGAAGATGATGACGTCATCAATGACGTCATGCTGACGTGAGCAAAGGCCTAAACGACGTCGTCCAGGTGCTGACGTGGCGCTGACTGCTGTGCTTTGACTGGCAAATATCACAATGTACCCCTGAATTCTTCCTTAATCACCGAATATGCAATATTTCCTCCAGAATTACATTTTGACCCCTGATTTTCCCAAATGATGAATTTGCTCTCTTTTGCCCTGATTTCGCCACTTTTCTCCAGTTTGGTCCAAAATACCCCTAATGAGCTGAAATACCTGAAAAACACTTATTTACAATATTAAATACCTAAAATGGCTCGGAAAACGGTTACAAAAGCCAAGTAAGGGAGCGCTAAATGTAAACATTTGGAGCGCGATCATCCTCCATTTATGATTGATGTTTCACAGTAATGGACTGGTGCTGTGGCTTTGCAGGTGCTCCCAGTCCCTTCTTCATCCCATGTGAGCTAAGGTAAGGGCTGGCGTCAGCCCTTCCGGAGCAGGGGTCGCTAGAAAGTTCCAAAGAGTTCTTTTAGAAAGGGGTCGTCCAGGTTGTAAGAGTGTGTTATGAGGAACTAGGTAGGCATTATCTAGGATGGCTTCTAGCCGGGTCGTTGGTTTGGAGCAGGTCCTATACTAGAACATGTAGTTCCTTTCATTAGGCGTTCGAGAGGAGCCGGGTCATCGATGGACCGCGTCTTAGAGGCGGGATCATGGGCGGACCAGGTCTCCCTTCTCAGTGGGCATTCCAGGTGAGCATCCCGGATCTCAGTTGAACCGCACTTAGACCCGATGTGTCCTGGAAAAGGCGTGGCACATGGAGGACCAGGTCTTTCTTCCCAATAAGCACTTTAGAGAGACCGGGGGTGCTTCCTTAAGGGGATGCTAGGGAAGGGTGAGGTCCTTTAAATGGAAAAGCTCTTCCTTGAATTAGTTGCCTATTTTCCCAGTTAACAGGATCCATCCAGCAAGGGAGTCGATCAGCTAGGCTCACTTCTAACCCCGTGGCAATGCTGGGTCGGGGTATCAATTGAAGCGGTATCCCTTTTGGCAATGTCCGGCCTCCAGTTGCTGCTATTTTAGCCAAGACATTGACGTGCCCAAATCGGTTCTACAAATGCTACAGTAAATTACGCTATTGATCGCGCTCCAAATGTTCTCATTTAGCGCTCCCTTTTTCTATCTTTTGTATTCGTTTCCGAGCACTTTTGTGTATATAATGTGTGTTTTAGCTATGTGCAGGTAAATATCCCATAAGAAGGTGTTTGTACCAAAAGTGGGCAAAATAGGGCAATTATGTGTGAAGAAGAGTTCCGGTGGT
Organism: Acer saccharum; assembly: GCA_030490815.1. Lineage (NCBI taxonomy): Eukaryota > Viridiplantae > Streptophyta > Magnoliopsida > Sapindales > Sapindaceae > Acer > Acer saccharum. The sequence goes on from CM059866.1 coordinate 39,413,216, forward strand.
TTGGACCGATGAGAATGAACCCGCGGAACAGAAGAGCAGAAGTTGAGGGAAGGAATTGAGAAGACTCTGCGGGTTTCCCCTGCGGGAAAGAAGCCACGGAGCAGGGGAGCATGAACCTGCGGAGCACCATGTCTATTTCAGACCTTTTGGCTGGCTAGATATGTCCCGCGGAACCGAACCCACCAGGATTCCCGCTATTTCGTGCGGTTAGACATTTCCCGCTGCATGAACCCGCCGAAACCATGGCTAGTTCATACCTTCTGGCTGGCTAGACATGTTTAGCGGAACGAACCTATCAGACCCCTGTTCGAGCCAAAATCATGATATTTTCAGGGGCATTCATGTCTTTTCACACCCCATTCCTGCCCAAATTTGCCCAACTATATATACACCTCTTTAGCTTCTCTTTCAAGTGTGTGCACAACCAACCTTGCTCCAAGAAACCTTTCTTAGATTGAACATAACAAAAGAGAGAGAGCAACTCCAAGCCTTCCATAGGGGATTTTCCTCCATGGAAAGCCTTCCATGGAGAGTAGAGATGCAGAGATAGGAGGGCTTGTGTTCAAGCCATAAGAGTTTCATAGATAGGGAGAGCTTTTGGAGGCTTGTCTTCAAGGGTGATTTCTTTACTTCTCATATCTTTGTATTTCTATTTTATGTGGGATTATTGTAAACCAACACTTATGCTATAATATATGTTTGTATTGTTTCTTAGATTTGATTCATGTATTGTTCTATTATATGCTATTCATTTATAATCTCTTATTATGATATTCATGTGTATGTAGAGTTGTATATTGATATGTATGTATGAATGAGATTAGGAGTAGATTAACTAATGATGTAGGAGTAGTTGTAATCAAATATCTCATTTATGTATGTATGTTGGTAGAAGATTCATCATGCTATGCTTAGAGTGATTAGAGAGATTAGAGAGATTGAGAGTTGAGTTTGTGCTTGGATTACCATTCCGGGTATGAGCTTGGCTATTAGCTCTATAGAATGGGAATAGCTTGTGTGTGCATAATTATGCCACTTTAGCTTTGGTTCATATGTTCTTGTGCTTAATGGGTCTAAACCCTAGACACGATCACTTTTTCGATTGGAGAGTGATGACATGATTTTGGTATTTCCCAAATCAAAAGAACGAACCCTTTACTGGATTAATTGGATTCACATGTTAAACAATCGACATAAATTGCATAGTGTGTTTGGTAAATCGATGTCCCATATGCGTTTCATATCTTGCTTATCTCCAAGCCACCATTGTTTTCGTAGTTAGGGTGTCTTGCCTCTAGGAGTAGAATAACTTAATTAGGAGTAGATTAATTAGATAGCCAAAACACCCGGCTACATTTCTATCCTAGTTAGTTGCATCTTCACACACACACACACATCACACCGCATTCCATTTACATGCTTTAATAAACACTAGAACTAGATATAGTTAATGAATTCCATCTCCCTGTGGAAAGAGACCCTTGCTTACTTGCTATACTTGTCTTTTGACTTGTGCATTTGCGAGGTGATTAAAATAGAATATCTTTTCCGACGGGTACAACGACGCCCGATCAGCTATTCTACTACGGTTATTCTAAAGGGGCACGTGGCTGATTCACCCATCGCAAGTGTACGAGTCATACAAGTAGTACAGGGACACGAGTAAGGGTGGTCGTTCCCACGAGAAGGTGACTTAGCTAACAAGTAAGTTCTAGGTTATCATTGATTATTGAATTCATAATTTCTAACAAGTTCACTAGTTAATGTTATCTAGATTAATTATATTAAGCTTGCAATGAGCTAAATTAACAATTCTACTATAACAATATGAGATTAAGCTAGATTAAGAGATGTTAGGGGATTGATTCATTCAAGTAACCACCAATTCATTAACCAATCATTCATTAAGCACATTTACAACATTCTAAAGCATGCATTTCATTATCAATAATGTTAAGCACCAAATCCATCATCTTACACATAATCTAATATCAAAGGCAAGTGATCAAGAGAGAATTTTGGAATAATGATGTAGAGATTCTCTAATTAACCAAAATTACTTAGAGACATCTCTATAAAATGGATATTGAAACCTTTATACACATAGTGTGATACTTTATGCATGAAATCAACTACCAAGTGTGTACAATTATATGTTTATGCAAGACATATCATCAACATATCATTAGAGTTCATAATACACACATACAAAGCCTTAGAGAGTGAAATAACAAATGGATTGATTAAATCATTAGTTTAATTACAAGAGTTACATCAATCCCTTAACAAAAGGAGTTAGTTACACATAGAAGTATGTAAACTAGAGAATACAAAAGAAGAGCAAAACAAACCCATTTGGATTAGTTTCTTGGCTAAGAAGACTCCTCTTTGCAATCCAAGAACAATATCCTTCTAGAGCAACTTGAAAAGATCAAGTCTAAGTAACTCAAAGTGGTGTTTGGCTACCTAGAAAGTGATGGGAAAATGATGAAGAACTAGACTAAAGTTGAGAGAGTTATTCTCTCTCTTGATTCTACACTAAAGGTAAGTTAAACTAAAAGTCAGTGTGTATATTTAACTTACTAACTAAGATATATGATAGATATTTTGTCTAAAGTGAGTTATATGGATAATATCTAATAATATCTAAAGTGGTAAGGTGTGTTGGACAAGCTTAGGTGATAGGAGAGGCAAGTGGGACGAGCTGCCATCAAGTGGAGAGGACCCGGTGAGTTTGATCACTCTGGCTCATAGGTTTATTCCTGCCGGAGGAAGGTCGCAGGGATTCGTGAAGAATTCCCGCGAGTTTGGACTTTCTGCCTTGTGGGACATGTCTCTCGGCATGAACTCGCGGATCTCCTGTGGGTTTGAACGTGTTTTGAGCGGGAAAGAGGCAGCTGGGTTCAAGCTTCCAAGCTTGGTTGGCCATGGTGGTTTTAAAGAATAATGGAAGAGTTAGTGGAAAGCAAACACTTAGCATGGGAGGCTAAAACTGGTGGCAAACGGACCGGGGAAGCTTCGGCCAATGTTCTGGGCGGAGATCCACTAGAAAACACATCGAAAACGGTCGAAAAACGTCTGGGTTGCTTGTCGGGTCGAACCGGGTCGAATCTGGGTCGTGGGTCACTGTCGTGGGTCATCTCTACTCGGTTGAAGGTTGAAGACGCGTGACATCACGTTGACGCACGCAGAGAGAGCCCAAAACGGCGTCGTCCCACTTAAGTGACGTGGCAGCCTTCTGTGCATTGGCTGGCGAATTACACAATGTACCCCTCATCTCTTTACTAATCACCAAATAATCAATAATATCTACAGAATTGCACTTTGACCCTTGATTCTTCCAAATGACATATTTGCCCTCTTTTGCCCTGATTTTGTTACTTTCTTCCAGTTTGGTTTAAAATACCCTTGATGAGCTGAAATACCTAAAAAACACTTATTTACAACATTAAATACCTAAAAGGGCTCGGAAAACGGTTACAAAAGCTAAGTAAGGGAGCGCTAAATGTGAACATTTGGAGCGCGATTAGACATCAGCTCGATGATTCTTCTCTCAAGGAATTTGTTTCATCTTTATACTCTTGAATTTTGTTACGGCTTCTCGGACTTTATCGAGGTATGTTATCATATTGTCACCCTTTGCCTGATATACACCGGATACTTGGTTGATTACCAGCTGGGAATCACTTCTAACTAGAAGGAAATTAGCCCTTAGTTCTGTAGCAACTTTCATTCCTGCTAATAAGGCTTCATACTCCACCTTGTTATTAGTAGCTTTAAACTTAAACCTGAAACAGTGACTGCATTCGGTTCCTTCAGAATCAATAAGGACGATCCCGGCTCCATAGCCAGCTTGATTCGATGCTCCATCCGTATACAGTATCCAGGCCTTGCAATCAGTAGGCCATTCCAAGGATTTCGGATCCGAGCTGGGAGTTATAGGGGTATCTAGATGGGGGGTCATGCTGAATTTTGCTACAAAGTCGGCCAAGGCCTAAGCCTTGATTGTCGTCCTTGCCTTATATTTTATGTCATATTGAGTGAGCTCTAGGGCCCATAGGACCAGCTTGCTTGACACGTCTGGTCTCTGGAGGAACTGTCTCAAGGGTTGGTCCATTACCACTGCGACTGTGTGAGCTTGGAAATAGGGCCGAAGTTTTCTGGCTGTGGTCACCAGTGCATAGGCGAGCTTTTCCATGAAGGTATAATTCTTTTCAGACTTCGTCAGAGCATGACTCACATAGTAGATTGGTCTTTGGGCTCCATCACTACACTCCTTCACTAAGGTTCCGCTTGTCGCGGTTTCTGATACTGGCAAGTAAAGTTGTAGTTCCTCTCCTGGAAAGGGTTTTACCAGTGGAGGTGGACTGGCTAGGTACTCCTTCAATACATGAAATGCTTGCTCACTCTCCTGATCCCACTTCATCTTCTTTCCCTGTTTGATGATTTTAAAGAAAGGTAAGCACTTATCTATAGATTGGGATATGAAACGGTTCAACGCTGCTATTCTGCCAGTCAATCCTTGTGCTTGTTGGAGTGTAGTAGGGGATTCAAAATCCATGATGGCCTTGATTTTCTCAGGGTTGGCCTCGATTCCTCTCTCATGTACCATGAACCCAAGGAACTTTCCTGCTGCTACCCCGAAAGCACACTTAGCTGGATTTAGTCTCATCTGATTCTCCATTATCACTTGGAAAGTCTAGTGTAAATCTTCAGGGTATTGGTCGGCCATCTGAGACTTGGTGATCATGTCATCTATGTATACTTCCATAGACCTTCCTATCTGTTACTTGAATAACTTGTTCACCAAGCGTTGGTAGATGGCCCTAGCTTTTTTGAGACCGAATGGCATAACCTTGTAGTAGTAAAGGCCCTGCCCGGTGATGAAGCTCGTCTTGTCTTGATCGACGGGGTGCATCATGATCTGGTTATACCCCGAGAAAGTGTCCATGAAGCTTAGAAGCTTGTTACCTGCAGTAGAATCAATCAACTGATCTATTTTAGGTAAAGGGAAACTATCCTTTGGGCAAGCCCAATTGAGGTCGGTGTAGTCCACACACATACGCCACTTCCCATTGGCTTTGGTCACCATGATCACGTTGGCGATCCACTCGGGGTAGCGCGATTCTCTGATGAATCTAGCTTTCAAAAGCTTATCCACCTCTTCCTATACTGCGGTATTCCGCTCAGCATTGAAATGCCTCCGCTTCTGTTTGACCAGTTTGAAGGTTGCGTCTACTGCCAATTTGTGAGTGGATAGGTCGAGAGGGATACCTGGCATTTCATCATGGGTCCAGGAGAAAATGTCATTATATTCTTCAACGAGACCTACTAGGTTCTTCCTGACTTCATAATCCAGCGCGCCTCCTATCTTCACTACTTTGGTTGGGTCTCCCTTTCTGATTTGTATCTCCTCTAACTGCTCCGCGGGATGGCCACCAGTCTATCCCCATTCTTCCTCTTCCTTTTCTTCTATAATCATGTCTAGCACTTCTCCTTCTTCTAGGACATAGTGATTCTACTCTGCTATCATGTGGCCCGGTTCGCCGGTAACATGGGCGCACTGCTTGGCTAACGCGGTAGGATTTATGGATACCACATAGTAGGTGTAGGCTACTTGCTAATCCCCCCTAAATTCTCTTACCTTGGTTTCGACTGGAAATTTCAGTACATTGTGATAAATGGACAAGACTCCCTTGATTCCCGATAGGAATGGTCTTCCTAGGATCGCGTTGTAGGCAGACGGAGTGTCAACCACAATGAATTCTGTCATGATATTTTACTGGAGGGGAGCTTCTCCAATTATCACCGACAAGATGTGCATCCCAGTTGGCATCACGGAGTATCTTGTGAAACCATACAAATGTGTAGTGCAGCTGTTGTAGCAAGGGTTATTCAGGTTGAGTTTTTCCAGCGCTCATTTGACCAAAATGTCCACAGTACTCCCAATATCTATCAGGATGCGATGAACTCGACAGTTTGCAATCTGTACCGTGATCACCATTGGATCATCATGAGGCTGAACTGTGTTATAGGCATCATCCTCGGTGAAAATAATTTGGGCAAAACGAGGATAGTATTGAGATCCCCTAGAGACCTGGAGCACATCATGGCTAGTAGTAAGCCTCGGGATCTTTCTTGCGTGATTCTTTCTTGAATTGTTGGAAGTCCCTGCTAGTGTTGTGATATGAACCTCACCAAGAGTAGTGAGACCTAGAACCAATATATGGTACCGAAGGATCGTTTTCTAATTCAAGTTTATAAAAACAAAGAAAATAAAGGACCGTGACCCATTATCTATATGGAGATAAGAACCAACGGTATCAAGAAGGTTGTAGACGCCACACTCAAGAAAGAGAAAGAAGGTGAGTGATAAGTCAAGGTTTGAACGCCACAAGGTAGAACCTTGATAAGTTCATAGTTCAATGAAGAACCAAAGAGAAACGCTCTCTATCAATTTTATTTCATTCAAAGTCTAATCTGTCAAAATAATACATCAATGCGTCCTTTAAATACTAAGAAAATATCTAAACCCTAGACGACAAAAGAAAAGGAAATAAACTACTCAGAAATTAATTGCCTTACAATTAGGAAAGTAAAAGAATAAAAACTAGCAACTAGTTGACTTTGTTTGGGAAACAAATCAACTATTTATTTGGGAAATAATTAAAAAAAGGAAATATGCTAAAATTCGGAATCCTCCAACCCTAGCTTGTATCTCACACCATAATCAGCTCTTTATTAGGAAATATGCTGAAATTCGGACTCCTCAGCTCAAGTCTTCGCGCAACAAACTAGATGGCCGAATTTGGGCCTGTTGTGATCTGTTACGGAGGAAGAAGTCTTCATAACTTCTGTAGGGATCGTCTTGGGCTTTCCGAAAACATATTATAATAGACGATCCGACTTCAGATGCTCTCTGTAGAGGCCCACGAAGTTCAGTCCGGATTTGGTCTTTAGCAACTCCGAATCAGCCCATCATTAAATGCTTCTTTGATCCTTTTGGCCCCTTGTAATTGGCCCAACCGGAACATGCTATTGATCCTTTGGTGATGTTTATTTATTCTCATCATTCCCCCTCTCTTTAAAAGGATTCGTCCTCGAATCTTCACCGTAATGTTGTTGATAGCCTGCAGCACAAAGGATGGTTCCCCTCTTTCTTCTTTGTTTGATGAATCACCCTTGGAAGACATATTTATCTCTTCTTCTTTTTTTTTCTTTGGTTTTTTTTTTTTTTTTTTTTTTTTTTTTTTTTTTTTTTTTTTTGTCCTAGACGAAATTAAGCAAAAGTTGGGGTTGAAAAATTCGACCAAGGAGGAATAAGGCAAATGAAATAAAAAATAAAATAAAATAAAATAAAATAACAAGAAAATAAGAACAAGGATAATTAAATCTGATTTTAGAGCTTTGGACAAATACCAAGTGATGCGAACCCCAAAGGACTTGCCTTGAAACCCAGCAACAATAATGATGCGAACCTCAAAGGACTTGCCTTGAAACCCGACAACAATAATTTGGGAAACTTGCCCTAGAAAGCCAAAATACAAATTTGTTGTGAAAGAAAAAAAAAAGGATGGATAAAACCTGATTTATAAGCCTAAGCTCTGATACCAACTGATATGAACCTCACCAAGAGTAGTGAGACCTGGAACCAATATATGGTAACGAAGGATCGTTTTCTAATTCAAGTTTATAAAAACAAAGAAAATAAAGGACCGTGACCCATTATCTATATGGAGATAAGAACCAACGGTATCAAGAAGGTTGTAGACGCCACACTCAAGAAAGAGAAAGAAGGTGAGTGATAAGTCAAGGTTTGAACGCCACAAGGTAGAACCTTGATAAGTTCATAGTTCAATGAAGAACCAAAGAGAAATGCTCTCTATCAATTTTATTTCATTCAAAGTCTAATCTGTCAAAATAATACATCAATGCGTCCTTTAAATACTAAGAAAATATCTAGACCCTAGACGACAAAAGAAAAGGAAATAAACTACTCAGCAATTAATTGCCTTACAATTAGGAAAGTAAAAGAATAAAAACTAGCAACTAGTTGACTTTGTTTGGGAAACAAATCAACTATTTATTTGGGAAATAATTAAAAAAAGGAAATATGTTAAAATTCGGAATCCTCCAACCCTAGCTTGTATCTCACACCATAATCAGCTCTTTATTAGGAAATATGCTGAAATTCGGACTCCTCAGCTCAAGTCTTCGCACAACAAACTAGATGGCCGAATTTGGGCCTGTTGTGATCTGTTACGGAGGACAAAGTCTTCATAATATCTATAGGGATCGTCTTGGGCTTTCCGAAAACATATTATAATAGACAATCTGACTTCAGATGCTCTCTATAGAGGCCCACGAAGTTCAGCCCGGATTTGGTCTTTAGCAACTCCGAATCAGCCCATCATTAAATGCTTCTTTGACCCTTTTGGCCCCTTGTAATTGGCCCAACCGGAACATGCTATTGATCCTTTGGTGATGTTTATTTATTCTCATCATGTTGGGCCTCCGCTGATGGTGTGAATGACTTGAATTTGCTGCATCAAGTCCTTTCCTCCGTCCTTCTTCCTCTCTTCTGCATCTCAAATTTCCCTTTGCACCTCCTTCCCTGCCTTGATGCTATCTCGTACCTGCTGCAGAAATTCAACTAAAAGTCCTCCTCTTACTAATCCTTCAATCTGGTTATGGAGGCTATAGCATTCAGAAGTGTTGTGTCATACATCCTCATGAAAATCACAATACTTGTACCGGTTTCTTTGATCGGCTAGGATCTTTATTGGACCAAGCTTCCTAAGCAAACCCTTATCACGGATGGTGAGGTATATGGTTTCTCGGGATGCGTTGAGAGGAGTGTAATGGTTGTACTAGTCTTCTTCACTTGCTACTCGGGCTACTTCTCTTAATGGAGGTGTGCTTCTAGGAGGGGTCCTTCTCACCGGGTATCTATCCCGATGTTGGGGAAGAGGTGGTGGCCGGTAGGTTGACCGGTTTAGAGGATTATTCTGAAATTTCTTCACTGGTGTAGGCTTTGGAGACTCCTTCTTTGGTCGCTTAGATGATCGGGCTTTATCGTGCTAGACTTTAACCTAGAGCTGTTCATCTATGTCCACCTACTCCAATGCCCTGTCATAGGCTTCTTGGTAAGTCTCGGGTGGATGCTTTGCAAACAATCAGAACAATCTGCCAGCCCACAGGTTTCTTCTGAAATTTGCCAAGGTCTCCTTCTCAGCAAACACTCCCATCTGGACCACTTCTTTGTGGAATTTCTCTACATAGGACCTCAGCGTTTCACCCCACTCCTGGATCACATACTACAGTAGGACGGGGTCCTTGGGACGAGGTTTGATCCCCTGAAACTGAGCACAAAAATCTGTAGTAAGCTTTGTAAAAGAATCCACACTACCTAGAGGTAACTTTTTGAACCATGTCTTGGCCAAGTCAGTTAGAGTGGAAAGGAACATTCTGCACATTGTTAACCGAGTGGCATTCTGGATCTCCATTTGGTGTACAAAGCACGGGATTTTCTGATCTGGAATATTTTTCGATGGACATCTTGAACTTGGAGGTAACTCTGCTTCTCTAATCCTCCTGGAAAAGGGTGTATTCATTTCCCCCCCCAAGGCATTCTTCCGGGTACCTCGGTGTTTCCCCTTCCTCAGCTCCTCGAGTTTCTTTGCCATTTTGGCCATTTGATCTTCAAGGCGCCTGGATCTATCGTGCTTGGATTTGGCTACTAAGCCTTCATTATCTGAAGTTTCGGATAGCACAGCTGCCTCCTTGCACTCCTCTCTCTAGGGCCGAGTACCCCGTGGGTTTCTCCTAGGCTCGATACTACCACCTACATCAGACTGTGGAGCTTTTCCTCTGCTGCCGGTCTAACCGTTGGCTGGATTCTTCTTGGAGGGATGTCAAATGCTGACTTTACCTGTCGGGGTTTGAGATTTCCAAGATGATCTGGCACTGGCAATGGCGGCCCAAGTCTGTCAAACATTGGTACCCGGGTACTTGGTCCGGCCTCTTCCACGAGCCTAGGGGCTTCGAAAGGTATTCCTTGGGCAATCATCCGAAGGTGGATACTTCCTACATAAGTCGCAGCATGCTGTTCCATGGTATCCCGATTCACCTCCTGGACCGTGGGGTCCTAGGGTGCGGAGCCCGTATTAGGTGGCGGAACCGATGCGGGGATCTGGCTTCTTGCACCCTTCCTCCTCCCTTGATTTTCCTGAGTGGAAGCGAGTGATTGGGGTCCCGATGGGTCAGATTGCCCCTGAGAGGATCGGAGCCTCATCTTCTGACTCTTTGGGGTAGAGCTAGGTAGCTTTGTAAAAAGTTAGCAGTAAAGTCCCCACATACGGCACCAAAAGTGTTAACCGAAAATTGTCCAATTAACAATTCAAGGGACTGGAATCGAGGTAGATTTCAGTCAGTGGGATATCAAGTAGTTCGATACCCTTAGCTTCCTAATAAAACCGACGAAAAAAAGCAATGGAAATAGTGGACAAAAAACCAATGTAATATAAGGAATAAGGATCCCTCGTAACACTTTTTTTAATTGATAATAGATGAATCATAAGAAGTACAGTGAAAGATTTAAATAGCAATGGTGATGAGAATAATAGGCTCAGTTGGCGATGGAGCTCTCATACATGTCGATAAGTGGAAAAACTCTCTAGTAAGGTTAAGTATTCAGGTTGCCCTCTCTTTCTTGTGTGGCGATACGATGTATATAGGTCTCGTTTCTTGCCATGCACTCCTATAACTTCGGTATAGGGTTTTAGCATTTCACGGGACTTTCCTTGGCGATCAACGAATTTGCTGAGGATTTTGATCCCTAGAATCAAGCGATTCCTTCCTTGGTAATTTGTGTGGGAGTTGACTCCTCATTCAAGTAGAACTCTTTGTGGCGAGAATGAGCGTAATTCTTTACTTGTCTTGAACGGTGGCGTTTTGTGCTTGTCCTTCTATTCGGCTTATTCTTTAGTGTATCTGATCTTGTTTTAGGTGGGATCGGGGTACTGGGATTTTGTATTGACATGTGGCCGTTTGCTAACTTGGTGCTTACCGTTAGCTTTTGGTGAATCGGAATACTCAAGTATCTTGCCTTCTTCCCGTTCTCTTGAATTATGTATGAGTGTATCGGGGTATCGGGGTACCAAGATTCCAGATGGTAGAAGGGTGCTAGGATCTTGTAACAATGGAGTTCCTAGAGCCTTGTCTTCCGAGTTTCCTGGTACCTTCTGAGTCTAGGAAATCTTAAACTTGATCATGACTGGTAGGAGGTTGTACCCGGCCATTTTGTAGAATGGCGGGGTATCGGGATGCCTCTTCCATGATATCTTTTTACCTCGACTTGTCTTCTAAGGCCGATGGAAAATTCTTCTTTGACCCCTGTCATTTTTGGCTATTAACAATATTATTTTTGGAAAGAAGGGTATTTTTGGAATGGAGTTGAGGCATATGAGAGTATTTGTGGAATATAAATTTTAGTTTGGAATGGAAGGGCATTCCATTGGTTTTTGGATAGAATACCCATTCCACCAAAATGGTGGAATCCCCATTCCAATGGAATCTTAACAAACCAAATGAATGGAATGACATTTTTCCATTCCATTCCATCCAACCAAATATGGTCTATAGGAGACTCGTAACATCAATTGTAATAAGCATAATTTGGAATACAACTCTCACTATAGGGGAGATATTTCTCAACATGGCATCTTGCAATTTAATAAACAAATGTAAGACTCAGATTAATAATTTATATGGGTAATTAAATTATTAACGTGTCTCTTGGTATGAAACAAGTGGGTGCAAAATAAATAAATTATTTTTTTTAAATTATTGTTTTGAATTTTTTAAAAGTAAATTTATTAAATTTAAAATTTTACTTATCCAATATCGGTTTGCCCAAAAACTGATGTATTACTGTAAAATAAATCAATATCAGGATTTTGTTTGGTGTTGAAAATAGGAAGTAAAAGTTTAAAAAAATTATTAAAGATAAATAAAAAATTTGAAAAAACTGTCTTTCTTGACAGTTTTTATTTTATTTTTATAGTCCTCAAAAACTGTCAATAAAGACAGTTTTTCTTATAGTGTGGGTATGAATTGAACACATTAAGTTGTTTTTTTTTTTTTTTTTTTTTTTTTTAAGTGGTCAAACAACTTAGAAATATCAACAACAACAACAACAACAACAAAAAACTTTATAAAAAGTAAGAAATCGTGACTTTTAACTTTATTCCAAATCACTGAATTACAATTAAAATATTATCTTCCAAATCTATCCTCCCAAAGAATATATATTTCCGAATTTATTAAAATTTGATATGGTATATAATTATTTCTTTTAATGTGTTTCTTAATTTAAATGGATTTTTTTTTAAATAAATAAATTTAAAAATAAAAAAATAAAAATAAAAAATAAAAAAAAACCCTAATCATTTCTCATACCGAAATCTTCCTGGGATTGAACAATTGAATTTCTGTTTTACCAAATCCTGGTAAGAACTCTTTACTATAATTATTATTTTATCTAACTATTTAGTGGCTTCAGTATGTTATAGAATATTTGTTTATATATATATATATATATATATATATATATATATATATATATATACACACAGAGATTGGTGCATATAACATAGGAACCTTATTTTTTTTTATAAAAATAAAAAATAAAAAAATAAAAAAACATCAAGAACCCATTTTTTATTTGGTTTCCGATGCATATGATCCAGGAAACCAAAAAAATAAAAATGGTTTCCTGAATTATATACACTGGAAACGTGGACAACATGCAAAATTGAACTTGAACTTTTTTGTTTTTTTTTTTTTTTTTTTTTTTTTTACAATCAATTGAACTTGAACTTTGTTTGCAGAACACATAAAATTATATTCTTTGATGAATTTTTTGTTTTGTTAAATTGAATTTTGTTTGTAGACAAACATACAAAATCTTATAAAGAATGGTGCATGTTAAATTATTTCTTTTAATTAGCATGGATATAAATGTAAAATTACTTATTTTCAGACAATTTTATTTTTTAAAAAACAAACATATTGATAGTACGTTTAGATGTGATAAAAAAAAAAACATGTTATTCATTTTCATATTTCATTCCTGTCACGCAATCAACTCAAGTCAACTCTATGATTCCGCAATCAACTCAAGTCAACTCTATGATTCCGCAATTAACTCAAGTCAACTCTATGATTCCTACATTAAGGGAATAATCACCTAGAATCATGTATATGCTATAATTATGTTAGTTTTCCTTATTTGATATTACTAGGGGTTCTAAGGTTTTAATATTTTGCACATATATATAGCAATGTAATATGTAATATTTCCATTAAGCAATATATTTCTACATGGTATCACAACCACTTTCTTTCTAACGAAAAACCTAAAAAAAAATATAAAATAAAAAAAATAAAAATCCCGATCCCATCTTCTACATATTGTAATGGCCGGCACTACCTCCTCCTCCTCTTCCTCTTCTTCGACTCCATCCCTACCTGGCCTTACTCTATCCAACTTCCTCAAACTCAAAGAATCTAACTACCTCTTATGGACCGCTCAACTACGACCGTTTCTTATTGCCCACAGTTTGTATTAATATGTTGATGGCACTGCTCCGGCTCCTTCCACTTTGCTTCCCGTTGCTGCTACCACTAATGCCGACCCTACTGCTGTTCCGGTTCCTAATCTAGCCTATATAAAGTGGTCTCAACAAGATCAGCTTGTTGTAAACTACCTAGTTTCTACTCTAATCGAGCCCATGCTCTCTTTAATTGTTGGAAAAACCAATGCATTCGATATATGGATATGTCTCAGGGACAACTTCTCTAAACACTCTGTTGCCAATGCAGCAAATATTCGATTCCAACTCATGGACATGTCAAAAGGTACCAAAACAATATCTGCTAATCTTCAATATGCCAAGTCCATCTTTGAGGATCTTCGTGCGCGTCTTCCCTCCTATGAATCTCAGTTGTTGCGCACCAAGCCCACTGATGTCAACAGTACAACGGCCCTTGTCACTGTTCAGTCTCCCTCACCCGCTACCAATTTCACTCAAGCGCCCTCTTCTGGCTGTGGTCAACATTGTGGCTTTAGTCGTGGTGGTCGTCGTGGACACTTACGCTGCCGTGGTCATGCACCTTGGCACTCTACACCTGACTACTCGGCCTATGGCTTTGGTCGTGGCATTTGAAAGTATACAAACGTAGTTAAATTGCTTAAGGCATACCTAGAGGGGGGGTGAATAGGTTTTTACGCCTTTTTCAATCCCTTGAACAAACTTTTGTTTGTCCCATAAGGTTGCTTTACATACAACAAATACACTAAGAAAAGACAACATACATAGACAATATGAATAGGTAATCATATAAGCATGGTCTACATACATCACCAAGTTGTATGAGGTAAACAAACAAATAAGTATAACAACAAAGAATACTTTTATTTCACTATATGTTCAATGACTTACAAGAGTGATCAAATATCACTAAACACAAACACAATATACAAAAGAATCGTAGAAATAAAATTGATCAATAAAATGAGTTCACTAATCACACTATACAAAGTCTTGCTTCACAATACATCATAAGTGAATACTATGAAACAAGATAATAAAAATATACAAATAAAATATAAGAGATAGAGATAGGAAGAATTAACACAAGAGATTTTTTAACGTGGTAAAACCTCCAAGGAGGAAACATCTATGGGTTGAACTATAACCATTGGGTACTATATTATTGGAAAGTAAACATAGAACATTCACAAAATGACCAATCTTTAGCTCACCCAACCTAGTGAAGTCTAAGCCTACCCAACCCTATTGGAAAGTGTGAAATCCCTCAATGATGCGAAACCACCATATATTGGACACCACACAAAACCAACATCGATGGTAGATTAGAAATTCCTCAAGAGTGCATACACCTCCCGTGTACCCCGCTCTATCAGAGTCTATGTCTAACCATACGCCTAGGCCTACCAATACAATAGCCAACTCCCTATCCGAGACACTCATGCCTCTAGAGAGCCTCCCATGCATGACTATCCGAGTCCTCCCGACTCTAGCCATGACTTCTTGCTTACCTATCTGAGTCAACCCGACTCTAGGCAAGTCTTCTTGCTTGGCTATCCAAGTCACCCCGACTCTAACCAAGACTTCATGCCTTTTACAAGGACTTCCTAGTGTGATCATGTGAATGCAAATGATGCAAACAATCAAATCAACATAGAACATGTGATCAATACATTCTATGGTACAAATAGACCTAAACATGTGATATCACAAGTAATAAAGTCTAGATGCAAAATACAAGAATAAAACCTAAAGCATGTGAAACATCAAACACATAAGCTCAAAGTCTCATTCACATATACAACACTTGAATCAAAATATATTCATGAAGTGCAAGTTCAAGATGCAATCAACATATAATAAAATGCTAGATATAAGAGATTTAATCAATCAATATTCTAGCCAAAAATATAGAGCTAGGATTCAAGATATAAATCAATCAAATCCTATATTGCTCTAAAACACAAACAAATTCAATAATCCTAGATTTCATCAATCAAAGGATCAAATCAAATCTCAAGGTCATTTATCACAAAATTGATTCAATCAAGTCACAAACAACCTAAGATGTCATTCTAATCACAATACAACTCACAAACATGTGAAAAACCTAGAATCATAGAAACTAGTCCACATTTGTCTATAAATTGACTTTCAATTAGAATGATTATCAAGCTACCTTTCTCAATAGCTTTTACCAAGAAGAAACATAGATATAGAAGAAGAAACCCCAAGCAAATTGAAGGTCGAAAAGAAAGAAATCCCAAAGATAAGTCCAATACATTTGATTCAACAGCTGGTTCGGATTTCAGTGTGGAACCACCAGAAAACTTGACCAATCAGCTACCAAACCACTTGGAAATGATAGAGGACTCAATTACGAACGTTCTCCAATTCAAATCACTCAAATCCGACTCCGGATGAGGGAGATATGATGTTTGGAAGATGAGAAAATGTGAGGAGAAAAACTGACGGGATTCAAGCAATTTTTTCTTCTTAAAAAATCAAATGGAGAGAGAGGAGGGAAATAAAAGGAGGAGAGAGAAGGGATTCCGGGCCAATCAGGTGAGGCCACATCACCCCAGGCCATGGGGGGCGCGTGGGCCTCACGGGGGCAGAGAGCCCCTCTGGCCGTGGGGCCCACGGCCTCCCTCACGGCCTTGGCCAAGTGGCCTCACGGTCACAAACCTCTCACGCGTGCTCCCTCGGTTCTTCAGCCGTATCTTGGGCATCCAAACTTTGATTTTGAATCCGTTTTTGGATTACGAACCGTGACTCTCTTACGCACGACAAAG
Source organism: Acer saccharum (assembly GCA_030490815.1). NCBI lineage: Eukaryota > Viridiplantae > Streptophyta > Magnoliopsida > Sapindales > Sapindaceae > Acer > Acer saccharum. The sequence continues at coordinate 39,429,624 of CM059866.1, forward strand.
ACTACAACTTTGAAAAATGGTTGAGAAATCATCTCAGAAAACGACGATGAAGTCAACTCAACAAATGAGAACGAAAAGTAGCGTAGCTACATCGTTTGGACTCGAAACCTTATGAATGAGTAACCGAAACGACCGGAACTCAATAAGGAATCATAATAGAACTAATGCCGGCTTTTTGCAAGAATTGTGGTTGAGACATTCTTTGTCTTCTAAAATCTTCAATATATGAACCACTAATCATTACAAGAGAAACACGTTTTGATATGGAATTAATGCCAACACAAACTATAAACCTAACAGCATTCTTGGTGCTCCTCTATCACAATGGTGCTCCACTTGTTCCACTCCGCAACATTCAAATCTAAATTGTCCTCACCACTACCATGGCCATGAGTCTCTCACCGCTCCATTTGTTGGCATGCATGTCGCTTCATACCCGCCACCTCCTGATTACACTTGGTATCTTGACATCGGTGCCACCCACCACATGACAAGTACTGCACCTTCGGACTCTATTCCGTTTAATACTTCTGTCTTACTCGGTAATGGGGCCACTCTCCCCATTACCAACACTGGTAATCTTCCTTTGTCTCTTGGCTCCCATAAATTCTCTCTTAGTAATATTTTTCAAGTTTCGTCTTTAAACAAAAATTTGTTGTCTGTTGCACATTTTACTAAAGATAACTCTGTCAGTTTTACTTTCACTCCATCAGGCTATACTATCTTTGATCTCACCTCTAGTGTTCCATTATTTCAGGGCCCATGTGATCACCACAGATTTGGTTACGTGATAGTTCTATAAACTATCGTAAATGATCGGTCGTGCGAGTTTTTACCCTCTCGCAAGTATACGAATCGTTCGCCACGTATAGTGGTTACGAGTACGGGTATCGTTCCCACGGAGGAGTTGGTGTTTATCTTAAGTCGGTTCTAGGTCGTATATTATATATACACACTATATATATATATATATATTATATATACACAATATATTTACACTATTAACATACAATAAAAGTAAAGGAAGATGGTCAAAAGCAAATAAACTAATTAATCTAAGATTACACTAAGAAAACCTTAATCTAATTACCACTAAGTTTAATAATTCTAACTACAACTAAGGTTTGTCAAACCTTAGCAATTAACTAAACTACCAATAACAATTATACTAAATTAACTAAATTAACTAATTTAGCTAAACTAATTACCACTAATGCAAAGTTATGCAAGAGTGATAATGAGATATGTTAGGGAACTAATGGATCATGTAAATTACCTAATTACTAGTTGATTACAATTAAGCACTTCAATTAGAGGTTAACTAAATTAAGCAAGGTTTGCATTAATCTAGTTAATCCTATTTTGCATGTTAACAATTTGATTAATTAATTAACAAGCATATATCAATTAAAGCTCAATTCTAATAATATGTTCAACTAGTATCATAGGTAATAATACATAAATACACCAAATCCTTAACATAACTATTTAATTACAGATCAATAACAAACTAACGAAATAAGAGAGAAAATAGAGACAACCCAAAGATGTTGGTGTAGTCTTCAAGCTAGCTCACTCATCTTGCTTCCCCAAGCTTGGAATCAACATGTGGAGGCTTTGGATCACTATTGGTGGCTGGAAAACCACCTTAACTTACAAGCTAAGTGAAGTGGTGTGAGTTCTAAGTTAAGCTAAGCTATTGGGTGTAGTTTATGATGTAATGGTGTAATATTTGCTACTTTAGATATTTAGGGATGTGTTTAGGTTTAGGGAAAGGATGGTATATATAGTAGGGAAGGTTTGGGAGGAGTTTGGACGTGCAAAAGCCAAGGTCGGTCTGGTCGGCGGGCTTGACACCGTCGAGTTGGCGAGCTCTTGCCCGCCGTCGGAAGCCGCCGCTTGAATTTGGACAATTGGAGCGAGCTTGAACCTTCTGGAAGGCGGGCATGAGGTCGCCGTATGAACCCGCCGTAGTTTGGCGAGTTTTGACCGTCAGGAAAGCGGGCAAAAGGCCTCCGAAGTTGGCCTTGAAGCTTCCACAACCATGGAGTTTTGGAGACTTGGATGGCATGGAAAATGTTTGCATGGGAGCTTGAAAGTGGGTCCATCATGACCGCCGGGATGTGGGCTGCCGATCTGGGCAGAAAACCACCGGAAAAACCGCCGGAAAGTGGTCGAAAAATGGTCGGGAAGTCGCCGGGTCACGCGGGTCAAAACCGGGTCTGAACCGGGGTCATGGCGGGTCGGGTCAACCCGGTAGCAGCTAGAAGACGACTGACGTCACGCGCGCGTCATGCTGACGCAGGCAACGCCCAAAACAACGCCGTTCTGTGCTGACGTGGCGCGCTGACTTTGACTTCTTCTGGCGAATTACACTTTGCACCCCTGAACTCTGCTCAAATCACAAAATGTCCAATATATTCCAAAATTTTACACTTTTACCCCTGATTTCTCCATAATTACCAAATTGTCCCTGAACTTCCCTAATTCCCTGAAACACTTATTTACACCCTATTAAATATATAAAAATGCTCGAAAACGTATACAAAAGATAGGAAAATGGAGCGCTAAATTTGAACATTTGGAGCGCGATCAGACCCCCAAACCTAACTTTTGCTCGTCCTCGAGCAAAATAAAACAAAAATATAAACAAAACATACTAAGTAAAAGTAAACATAAACTAAGCTAGTCCTCTTTCGTGGGAAAAACGATGGCACTTAGCTTGTGCCACAAGCCTTTTAAACCTCTAGGTGCCCCTAGTAGGAGGAGTGAAGTCTCCTGAGGGTTTACCAGATACGATACCCACAAACGTAACTCTGAATTTTAACAAAGAGATGCAAAAATATATACAAATAAAAACCTCATGCAAGCTAAGCATTCTAAGTTAGGACTAGTAAAATCCCATTTTCATCAAAACAACACATAATGCCAGTTTGCCAACACTCGGGATGTTTTCGATCTATGAATCAATAAACTCATTGCCTAGGGATGAATTCGCCTTGACTTCTACATCTCACGGATTCAACTCTTTCTTCTCTCAGAGTCTTAGGCAATCTCTCATTAATCACATGCGTTCTAGAAGATTATAAAATTCGAATTCAACGCATGTGAATATATAAAACACGCACTTTTAAAATGAATGATCTCATGAATGAATTGATAAGCCAAGAACGTGGAGAGAACATGTTTTGACTCGTATTCCCAAGCTAGACTTCTAAAAGATCAGCTAGGGCTTCCCTTTGGTTGTAATGGGGCCATGGGTGATTTTTGATGAATGGAATGAATTTAAATGAAATCTAAAGATGTTGATCAATTTAACAATGATATTCTATTAGCTTATTAGTCATATGTCTACAAGCATCTAGGCTAAGATTAACATTTTCATGATTGTGCTAATTGGTACTCTATTCGAGTATTTAATCAATTAAGTACTAAGGCTTTAAGCATTTTTATATTTTGAACACTTTTACAGTTTAGCCTCTACATTGCACATTATCTATCATCGCCTGAGTACACGCTATTTACAGATTAAGCTAATCAATTGCATTTATAACTTATGCAAGACTATGATCAATAACTAAAGATTTCATGTGAATGATGTGTATGGAGATATGTGGTGATGAAGTGAATGGTTTGTGTTTGGCCTCAAAATTGGCAATTGGAGCACACATTCAAAGGACAGTGTTTGGGAAATGGAGTTAAGCGCACACATGCCTAGAATCATATCTGTTAGACTTTCTAACTAGGGAATACAAGTGGCACAAGCAGTCCACAATTTTCATGTTCATGGCAATCAATACTAAATGCTTTGTGAATGAGATCTCAATGCAATCCTAATTTCGAAAAGTGCTCTTTAATGAGTAGACTAAAATACCCTCTCAAATGAACGTTAAGGCTCAATATCTTACATGGGTAGTCTCCACAATTCTCCTAGGAACAAAAAGTCTAAGATTCATTTACCTAATCATCCAAGTATTGGCACTGAACAAGCATATTTATAGTGGTGTAACAACTTAGATGGCATGCAAACTAGTCAAAATTTAGACTTCAAAGCATAGCATGACATGTTCCTATTGATATACACAAGTATACAACTCCCAAAACACAAAATTTTGACAAAATTTTTCAGAGATTTGAAAATTTTTGACTCAAAAACAAAAACAAAATATTCACAACACAAAAAATGAAAAAGACACATGTGTCCACACCCCCAAACCTAAACTTGACATTGTCCTCAATGTTGAAAAATTGAAGCACATGGACAAAGAGTTCATGATTTGGAAATCCGGACACAAACATACTAACACATATGTACATCTAAACACAATTAAAAACAAAAAATAACAAGTGAAGAAGTTTCTAAAAATAGAGGAAAACATTTCAAGAAAAACTGTCAACTTTTGAACTTCGCACAACGTCTGCGTTTCAATGCATATTTTCAAAGATACTCCATACAACTTGCTCAAATTTTGACACAAGAATATAGACATGCAAATGAACACTTTTCATGAAGAAAACATTTTAAAATTCAAAACGGAAAAGTGTGAAAACAGAGGTTGAAAACAGGTCACGTGCATAATTTTGAAAACAGGGCACGCCTATGACCTTCGGTCGAAGAAAGAGTCATAACTTTTTAACCACTGCCCAGAACTTTACGTTCTTTATACCATTGGAACCATATCGAAAAAACGATGAACCCAGCGTAGGCAGAAAAATTTATTTCTTTACCAATTCGTACAGTTTTAAAGAAACATATCGCCTCAAAATTTCAAAACAGGGCATCTTCACAAGTTTTGAAAAATAACACTAAAAATAAAAAACAAAAATACAACTATATCATATATAAACAATCCTAATATCTACAACTAACATGTAAACACATATATACAATCCTAAATATCCACCACTAATCACATTACAACACCCATCCTAATCACTAGGCAAAACAATTAATTCACACTCTTAAGCTAAACATGAGATATCAACTTTGAATTAAAAGCTTAAGGGTAAGAGATTGGACCTTCAAAGGATGGTGTGGCTCCGTGGTATGGTGTATTATGCATGGTGTGTGTGTGGCCTTAAGTCCTTTTTCCCGCAAGTAACTCTTTGAAATCCTCCGCGGGCTTTGATTCTTCTATCCAGCGGGTTGTTGCTTGCTGATCTGAATTCACGGCGAATCATGGAGATTTCCCGCGAGTTCATACATGCAGCAAGGCGGGCATTTTTCCACGAATCTGAGGTCGCGGTGAACTCTGCGAGTTCTTTCCTTCCGCTCCACTGGTTCCTTCCCGTGGTTACTTCTCGCGCAAGGTATTTCTTTTTGAGTCCATGCCCTGCACACATACAAAACAACACCAAAAACACCACAAGCATATGCTATACAAGTTTATAAGTAGGGAGTATAAACCCCCAAACCTATCTATTTTCATGCATTTCATAGCACATTTGCAATATGGTAAGTGGATAAATATAGACTTAAGACTCCTAAACTAAACTAAACCTAAAAATAACAAAAATAAATATGTTCATACGTGTAATGAAACACGTAATTCACTCGAAAAGTGATCATGCAATCTGTGGAAACTCGAAGGTGTATCTAATTTAACATGACCTCCATTGTGGTTCTTCACTACCCACACCTTACCATTAGGTGTGTCATTCCTTGCAACGAAAGGCAACTCCTTGGTTTGGTCAAGTTTGTCCTTATGGATCCAAACTTTCCTCACCTTTCTCACTCTCCTCCTAAGCATGCTTCTATTTTTGCAATATTCAACATATTTGGCACAGTAGGTCTTTTTGTGACCCCTAATAGAGCAAAAATAGCATATAGGAGAAAAATTAGAAATACTACCTCGGTTGTCTTTCTCTGTTGCTTTGGCTTGCTTGTGGGCAACCTTCGGAAGGCTTGCTCCACTTTGAGTAGTGAGGGGCCTTTTGGTTGATCTTTTCTTGATCCCCTTCTTTTTCAAAGCCCTGATTGGACATTCGGCTTTGTCTGATTCCACAATGTTGTCACGTCTCACTGGTTGTGACACCTTCAAGGCATGGTCTTTCTTGATGAGTTCCCCACTCATAGACTCCAATGCCTTGTCCCTTTCTTCTGCCTCCACTTGCATTTTGCTCGCTTTCCGAGCGAATTCCACCTTTTGTTCCGCCACCAATATGGAGAGCTCTTGTGATTTCTTCCTTTCAGAGTCTCTCTCATCCTCAAGCATGGCAATCTTCAATACTAAGTCTACACTTAGACTTATCAACTCGTTCTCCTCAACATCCTCTTCCTCATGGACCTCTTTCCTTTCCTCCTCTTTTTTGAGTTGATCTTCAAAGATACTAAGGAGCTTGTCCATGTAGTCATCCGAGCTATCCGGAGAAGTCACCGGTTTGAGCACCTCTTGTGGCGTTGACTCACCATTCCCATGAATGGTAAGTATATTTGCTTGCTCACTTTGGGTCGAAAAATCTTCATTGTCTTGCCTTTGGTAATTTTCCGCCACATGCCCCACTTGAGTTGCCAATCTCTCGGTGGATTCTTCAAGACAAATCATTTGTTGCTCGATGAATGAGGGGTTGTCTTGATTGCCCCACTGGTGGTCTTGCCATTTTTGATCCTGGCTTGTCTGATGGTTGTACTGTTGATGCGGATACACGGATTGTACTTCTCCTACTACCGGTTGTTGCCCACGGTGTGCCATGAGGTTCTCCATATCCCGTGACAAGTCGGCCAATTGCATTGCTAACTTTGTCTCGGCCTTCTCCTCATGAGCACCATTCCTTCCGCTTCGTTGTTGGGAATTTTCACCCAACATCTCATAAACGGCAAATACTTCGCTGGCGGTTTTCTCCCTCATTGCTCCCCCACAAGCATTGTCAACTGTGGCTTGTGTGAGTCCCGTCAATCCGTCATAAAAACACTGTACTAATAGGACGAAGGGGAACATGTGATGTGGGCACTGTGCAAGGAGTAATTTAAACCGGTCCCAAGTCTCACTGAAGGTTTCCTCTGGTTCTTCTTCAAAGGCTGCTATTTTCCCTCGTATTTCTCGTGTCTTCCAAGAGGGATAGTACCTTGAGAAAAATTTGGTCTCTACCGCCTCCCAAGTAATCAATGATCCTGTGGGTAGAGCCAATAACCAATTCTTTGCCTCATCCTTCATGCAATAAGGGAAGCATCTCATCTTCAACTGATCTTCCGTGAGCTCTCCGAGTCGGATGGTGGTAATGACATCGTAGTACTCCTTCATGAACTGAAGGGAATCCTCATCCGTTTCACCTCGGAAGACTGGAAGAGTATTGAAATGAGAACTCTTCAACTCGTAGCTCCGTTGTAAATCACTCAACAGAATCGCTGACGGTTGAGCTCCCATAATCGGAAAAGCAAAGTCCTTCATAAGTCTCTGAGTATCGGGCACAATGGTAAGGTTCTCCATGTTTATCCGAATCCTGAAATAACCAACAAACAAAGATCAAATCGAACAAGATAATATATGAACACTAAAAAGTAACACTAAAAATACGAAAATAAAAATACGACTAAAACTAACTAAAGATAACACGCTTTTAGCTCCCCGGCAGCGGCGCCAAAAACTTGATCACCACAGATTTGGTTACGTGATAGTTCTATAAACTATCGTAAATGATCGGTCGTGCGAGTTTTTACCCTCTCGCAAGTATACGAATCGTTCGCCACGTATAGTGGTTACGAGTACGGGTATCGTTCCCACGGAGGAGTTGGTGTTTATCTTAAGTCGGTTCTAGGTCGTATATTATATATATACACTATATATATATATATATATATTATATACACAATATATTTACACTATTAACATACAATAAAAGTAAAGGAAGATGGTCAAAAGCAAATAAACTAATTAATCTAAGATTACACTAAGAAAACCTTAATCTAATTACCACTAAGTTTAATAATTCTAACTACAACTAAGGTTTGTCAAACCTTAGCAATTAACTAAACTACCAATAACAATTATACTAAATTAACTAAATTAACTAATTTAGCTAAACTAATTACCACTAATGCAAAGTTATGCAAGAGTGATAATGATATATGTTAGGGAACTAATGGATCATGTAAATTACCTAATTACTAGTTGATTACAATTAAGCACTTCAATTAGAGGTTAACTAAATTAAGCAAGGTTTGCATTAATCTAGTTAATCCTATTTTGCATGTTAACAATTTGATTAATTAATTAACAAGCATATATCAATTAAAGCTCAATTCTAATAATATGTTCAACTAGTATCATAGGTAATAATACATAAATACACCAAATCCTTAACATAACTATTTAATTACAGATCAATAACAAACTAACGAAATAAGAGAGAAAATAGAGACAACCCAAAGATGTTGGTGTAGTCTTCAAGCTAGCTCACTCATCTTGCTTCCCCAAGCTTGGAATCAACATGTGGAGGCTTTGGATCACTATTGGTGGCTGGAAAACCACCTTAACTTACAAGCTAAGTGAAGTGGTGTGAGTTCTAAGTTAAGCTAAGCTATTGGGTGTAGTTTATGATGTAAGGGTGTAATATTTGCTACTTTGGATATTTAGGGATGTGTTTAGGTTTAGGGAAAGGATGGTATATATAGTAGGGAAGGTTTGGGAGGAGTTTGGACGTGCAAAAGCCAAGGTCGGTCTGGTCGGCGGGCTTGACACCGTCGAGTTGGCGAGCTCTTGCCCGCCGTCGGAAGCCGCCGCTTGAATTTGGACAATTGGGGCGAGCTTGAACCTTCTAGAAGGCGGGCATGAGGTCGCCGTATGAACCCGCCGTAGTTTGGTGAGTTTTGACCGTCTGGAAAGCGGGCAAAAGGCCTCCGAAGTTGGCCTTGAAGCTTGCACAACCATGGAGTTTTGGAGACTTGGATGGCATGGAAAATGTTTGCATGGGAGCTTGAAAGTGGGTCCATCATGACCGCCGGGATGTGGGCTACCGATCTGGGCAGAAAACCACCGGAAAAACCGCCGAAAAGTGGCCAAAAAACGGTCGGGAAGTCCCCGGGTCACGCGGGTCAAAACCAGGTCTGAACCGGGTCATGGCGGGTCGGGTCAACCCGGCAGCAGCTAGAAGACGACTGACGTCACGCGCGCGTCATGCTGACGCAGGCAACGCCCAAAACAACGCCGTTCTGTGCTGACGTGGCGCGCTGACTTTGACTTCTTCTGGCGAATTACACTTTGCACCCCTGAACTCTGCTCAAATCACAAAATGTCCAATATATTCCAGAATTTTACACTTTTACCCCTGATTTCTCCATAATTACCAAATTGTCCATGAACTTCCCTAATTCCCTGAAACACTTATTTACACCCTATTAAATATATAAAAATGCTCGGAAACGTATACAAAAGATAGGAAAAGGGAGCGCTAAATGTGAACATTTGGAGCGCGATCACCATGTAAGGACGGTGTTTCCTCGCTCTCACCATCACAGCCATTTGCTTTGACGGCATCTGCCTCCAACCTCTGGCACCTCTGGCACCTCTGTCTTGGTCACCCATCCACTACTATTCTTCGTCAATTAGGCTCTCAGGTTTTAAGGCCTACTTTTTCTAGTGATTTTTCCTTTTGTAATGACTACGCCATTAGCAAGTCTCACAAACTTCCCTTTGATTCAAATAAAGTTTTTGTAACTTTTCCCTTCTATATTATTCATTCTGATGTGTAGATGTCCTATGTTTCTGGTTTTAAATATTATGTTTTATTTACTGATGAATTTTCTTGTTATTCATGGATTTATCCCATGCGTCAAAAATCTGAGGTTTTTAAACATTTTTGCACTTTTGTTGCCATGATCAAAAATTTATTTAATTCCTCCATTAAGATCTTTCAAAGTGATGGTGGAACTGAGTATGTAAATTCTCAATTTACAAAGTTTTGTCAAACTTTAGGTATTCATCATCGTCGCTTGTGTCCTCACACACCTCAACAAAACGGGCTTGCTAAGCGTAAGCACCGCCATATTGCGAACATGACCCGCACCTTGCTTTGTGCGACTCATGCTCCGCTAAACCTATAGGTTGAGGCGAGCTTAACGTTTGTCTAACTAATTAACCTTCTCCCTACGCCACTGCTAAAGTGGTCATCTCTTCATTCCATTCTTTTTTATAAGAACCCTACGTATGGTCATCTTCGCACCTTCGGGTGTGCTTGTTTTCCTCACCTTGGGTCTTATGCCTCACAAACTTGAAACTCGTTCGACATAATGTATTTTCTTAGGGTACAGTTCTCATCAAAAAGGCTATTGGTGCCTTGATCCGATAAATCAATGGGTTTATTGATCGCGCTCCAAATGTTCACATTTAGCACTCTCTTTTCCTATCTTTTTGTGCTCGTTTCTCGGGTAAACCGGGTATTTAACGGTTTAAATAAGTGTTTAAGGTAAATAGGAAAGTTCAGGGGCATTATTGTCATTTTGGACAATTCAGGGAAAAAAGTGCGAGATTCGGGAAACTATTGATTATTCTGTGAATAAGGGAGAAGTCAGGGGAGCATATTGTAAAATGCCAGCCAACGCACAGCGTCAGCTGCCACGTCACATGTCAGACGACGTCGTTTTGGCCCAGCTTGCATCACGCCTGACGTCACGCTGACGTCAGGTCGTCTTCTACCTTCAACAGCCCGACCCGATGACCCGGTGGAGCGACTCGAACTGGTTCAGACCCGCGATAGACCAGGTCCATTTTTGACCATTTTCTGGAGGTTTTTCTGGCGTTCTTCGCCCAGATCGATAGCCCATCTCCTCCCGGTCACGATGGACCAAGTTTGGGCCTCCCATGCAAAGGTTTTCAACTCCAACAAGTCCTCCAAGTTTCCATGGCCATTCAAGCTTCAAGATCATTCCAGCGACCATTGTCACGCGAACCAGAACGTCCAAACTCGCCAAGTCTCAGCGGTTTCATGCCGTTAGAACATTCTCGCAGTCCAAGGAGGCTGAACTCGCGGCCAACTTCCATTTTTCCACCGCGAGCTTCGCTGGCGGGAATGAACCTGCGAGCCAGGGGTTTCGAACCCGCGAAGACAACCGACTTGGAAGATATTTTTGTCCAAACCTTGCCCAAATCATTTCCCTATATATATACATCCTTTTCTAACCTAAAACACACCTCCCAAATATCCAAAATAGTCTAAACTAGTCTAGAATAGCCTAGTATAGCTTAGAATAGCTTAGTGTAACTTAGATTCTCACCAAGAACACCCACTTCACATTAGTTATTTTGTGTAACTAAATATTGATGTTGGGATTTGGTGTACTTGTTATATTATCTATTATATTTGCTGATTATATATAGGTTGAGCTTCAATTCATGTATGTGTTGATTGAGTTAACCAATTGATTAACATGCAATACAATTTAGATCATGCATGAATAACTATTGATGTATGGGTCTTCATTCAAGGTTTTAGACCATCCTATGTGCTTAATATAAATCAACTAATTGATTGGGTGATTGCACTTGTACACCAATATCCCAACATCTCATCTCTCATTACCACTCTTGTAAGATCATTGCATTAGATGGTAATTAGTTTAGTTAGTTAGTTAGTGTAATTTAGATAAAAGCAATCTTAGTGTAATTTAGATATAGTTAATTTATGCCATCTTAGTATAACCTTAGTTTAATTGCTTGCTTGTGACATCCTCCACCATTTACTTTTCTTGCATGTAAATATGTTGTAATTAGTGTGTATAATATATAAGACTAGAACCGATTTAAGGTACCTCGCCTCCCTGTGGAAACGAACCGTACTTGCTGCTACGCGATCATAATGATCTGTGCTCTTGCAGATAAACTCACACGTCCCATCATTTACCGACAGTTTATAGAATTGTCGTGTTCATTTGCGGCGCATCATTTATATATCGCCTCATGTTATTTTTAATGAGCTTAAATTTTCTTTTGCTAGCACACAAGTCTCAAATTCTCCATCGTAGTATGCCACGCTAGAGCTCCACCATCTCGGTTCCATGGTTCCAGTCGAGCCACTTGCTTTACCGTGCACCGACCAAGCTCCGCCATGTGCTACTGCCGCTCCACCTGTACCTGCACCGGCTGCCGCTCCACATGTGCTTGCACCGGCTGTTGCAGCTCCACCTTTGTCAGCACCACCCACGTCGGTGCCTACTCATCATATGACAACTCGTTTATGTGATGGTGTGAGACAGCCCAAAATCCATACTGATGGCACTGTCCATTATCCACTGTCTTAGGCGCATGCTACGGTTCTATCACAACCTTTTGAACCTACCTGTTACACCCAGGCTGTCAAATATTCTGAGTGGCGCGATGCAATGATTGATGACGTTAATGCTCTAGTGAAAAATGATACTTGGAACTTGGTTCCTCCCTTTACTTCTCATAACACAGTTGGCTGTGATCGCCGCAAATGTGGTACGCGATAGTTCTATAAACTACCGGTAAATGATATGGCGTGCGAGTTTATACCCCTGCGCAAGTATACGAATCGTTCGCCATGTATAGTGGTTACGAGTAAGGGTATCGTTCCCATGGAGGAAGTACAGTACACTTAAGTTGGTTCTACGTCTTATGTGATAGTCAAGCTATTTACACTATAAACACTAACTACATGCATGAAATGTAAAGCATGGTAGATGGTGGCAAGTAAGCTAAAACTAAGTTTACACTAAGATTGCTTTTATCTAAATTACACTAAGTTACACTAATTCCTAATACAACTAAGGGGTATCAATCCCTTAGGCAATTAACTAATCTAATCAACTAAGTTAACATTAGAATTAACTAAATTAATTAATTAGCTAAACTAATTACCACTAATGCAAGGTTATGCAAAAGTGATAATGAGATTGAAGTGGTATGGGAATGGAAATGTTAGGAATTAATGATCATGCAATTAATTCAATTCTTAGTTGATGGCAAATAAGCTACTAACCTAGGATTAAGACACATACATAAATGATTATTCATGCATGATATTGATGTAGGGAAAAATACCGTAGTACACGCAACGGAAGCGAGACTAAAAATAGATTTAGTAGTTTTAAAATTTTTCCTTTTTATGAACCTTAACCCTTTAATTAATTAAACATACATATAATCAACAAAAGAAGAATACCTTTTGTCGCGTGATCCGATTGACTTACGTCGATGGTAATCCGCAAGATCTTCAATCCTAGCACGAACGTGAATCACCTAGAAGCATGGTCTCCCTTTTCTTTGAATTGCAAGCCTGAGAATGGACAAACAAACTTTTCTTTTTCTTTTGTTAGTCACAAAACAATCAAAAGAAGACTAAGATTATTCCGGTCACTTTTGAGTTCTCAATCTAATGATCGAAACTCGCGTGAACCTAAATCGATGTTGTACACACAAGCTTATTGATGAACAAGCAATTAGTGTACCATCAAAGAATAATCTATTCACTATTTTTTATTTTTAGTAGAATAAAAATACTTTCTATGAATTGAGAAGAAGAAGAAAATTGTATCAAGAACAACATTAGGTGGCCGAATTCTATAAGTGTTTAATATATAGTGGCCGAAAATTCTTCTCCCATGCCAATTAGGGTTGCCGAACTCTTCATGTAGAATTACCTAGGGTTGCCGCAATTTCCTCTACAAAAGAGGACTTGTGTTGTACCCAAATTCACATGTAATTAGACTTCTAACCCTAATCCAACTCATAAGTATTTTTTAATTCTTTTATTGACCAAAATAAAAGACTTCCTATTTGATTAAATAAATAAACTTAATTATTTATTTTCTTACCAAATAAGTTTTTTACTTTTATTATACTACTAACAATAGTATAACTCTAGAAAATATATTTCCTGTTCAGAAAAAGATTTGTTTCTTAATTAAACAATTAATTAATTAATTAATTAATTCTTATTTAATTAATCAATGAAACAAAATAATATATAGGCTAAAATATTAACCTTGCCGCCCCACTTGTCTAAAATTGGGCCTTATATTATTTTCTTATTTCATTTAATCCATTGGACTTTAAATAAAAAGCCCACATGTGAGCCAGACCCATTCTTACTAAAAGAAACAAGCCCACATGCCTTTCATTAATATATTAATATAATTGAGCAGCCCATTACATAAATAATGTGCAAATTATATTCTTAATATATTAAATGCAATTCTAGATGGACCCTTAAATTGGTCCGGTAGAATATATCAAGTGATCCATGTAAGTCCGTGTGGATTGGGGATCTTGGCGGGTTATCTAAATTTAAGCTTCAATAGATACAACCTAATCACAATCAACAAATGATTCACTTAGGTCCGATCCATTAATTTTAACTCATTCCACTAAAGAGCTAAAATTGAACTCTTAAATAAAGATAGAAAAGGAAGATGTTCCTCATTCATACCCTAGACAATCATGTTAGAGATAGTGTATCCTCGTGATTAATATCAGTAATCACCAAGAGTTCATAGACCGCCTATAACTCTCCAAGTTACCATATTTACTCATATGACCACGTTTTGAACTTGGATATTTTGACTTGCCCAGAAGCCATGTTTTCAATAGACACTATCGAAAACTCAACGTTGAGATTTAATATCCAATTACCTCAAAACATCCATATGATGATATTATACTCTCATTTAATAAATGGAGCCACGATGTCCATATCTATAAATGAAGTCCTCTATCGATTAACAAATTAATATCACCAAACTATCGAGGATAGACTATGCTATATAATCGTACTCATTGATAACTCAAATGATATCACTTGCAACCATAAGTCCATCATTTATCTCAGGATTAAGATAGACTCTCCGATTGTCCTGATAATGAAAAAACTATTATCTATTGACGGTTCTAGATAAAGCTTTTCATTGTGATCCAGTTCAATGCACCTAGTGCACTAGATTCTTTTACTCGAAGACACTCCGATGATTTTAGACTCATCATATCTCATTTGATCCCACTCAAATGCTAGTAAAAGAATTCTACAACTTTAACAAGATAAAGGTGCCCAACCTTTAACTTAAGTTGTGAACGTTATTCAAGACTAACTAAAGAATTTTGTCTACCTCATACATATCCAGATGTACGAACAATTCTTCTTTTCTCATAGTCTTTAGACCTTATGATTATTTACTTTGACAATTATAATATTAAACTATAAATGCTATAAGATTTGTTAAACCAGAAATCACTTTATTAATATGAAAAAGATTGTTAATTACAATATTACACTCTTGCTATTGAGCATAATCCTAACAATCTCCCACTTGCGCTATAGCAAATGTGTCATATCTCTCATGTCCATGTTCTCTAGATGCCCATCGAAACTCTTCTGAGGCAGAGCCTTTGTGAAGGGATCCGCTAGATTTTCTGCTGACGCGATTTTGGTAATCGTCACGTCACCTCTTTGAACAATCTCCCTTAAAAGATGATACTTTCTTTCAATGTGTTTTCCTATCTTGTGACTTCTTGGTTCTTTCGAATTAGCCACTGCTCCACTGTTGTCACAGTAGATAGTGATCTGCTTATTCGCACTAGGAAACACTTCTAAGTCAATCAAGAATTGGCGGAGCCAAACAGCTTCTTTGGCAGCCTCGCATGCAGCAACATACTCAGCTTCCATGGTGGAATCAGCAATATAAGATTGCTTGATACTCCTCCATATGACTGCTCCTCCTCCAATAGCAAACACAGCCCCTGATGTGGATTTTTTGGATTCAGAATCTGATTGGAAATCAGAATCTGTATACCCAACGGGAATCAAATCCCCTCCAGAGTATACAAGCATATTATCTCTCGTTCTCTTGAGATACTTGAAAATATGCTTGACTGCCGTCCAGTGATCAGGACCAGGTTTCGATTGAAACCTGCTAACTATGCCAACAGCAAAACAAATATCTGGTCTAGTACAGAGCATTGCATACATGAGACTTCCAACTGCCGAGGCATATGGAACTCTACTCATGAATTGCTCTTCATGCTCATTCTTAGGAACTTGTTCCTTAGAAAGCTTGATTCCATGTCTAAAAGGTAACATACCTTTCTTGGAATCCTGCATGGACAACCTAGACAAGATCTTGTCTATGTATGAAGCTTGGGATAATGCAATCGTTCTATTCTTTCTATCCCTTATTACTTGGATACCTAGAATAAAACTTGTTTCTCCTAAGTCCTTCATATCAAATTGTTTTGCTAACCATTCTTTTACTGATGTCAATACACCTACATCGTTTCCAATGAGTAGTATATTGTTGTATGTATAAATTCGCCAACCTGACACGTCATCAAAAGAGCTGACGAAAGACTGCCACGTCACTCATTGACCGGGTTAAAGGAGGAAGTTTGACAAGTCAGAATGATAGAATAGCTTAAACCAAAAGGAAGTCAAAGATATGGTCGCCGAAGCTAAATACCTACTCGCCGAATATAGAAGTGTGCTCGCCAAATATGCAATACCCAGAAAGTAAAGGTACTCGCTGGACCAGCACACTGGGCCTGAACCGACTCGGCAGAAACACAGAAATAAACCCTAAACTTTTAGAAGACCCAGAACAACAAGGAATCATAAAAAGGAAAGAAGACCTGATCCGTGACAAGAGAGGATCCTAGTACGAATCAAAGAGGGAAACCTTTCACCCACACGGCTGAAAACAAGGGGAAACCCTAAGTAAACATGTATAAATAGAACCACCTATACCATGAGGAAGGGGTTCAGAAATCTAGAGAGAGAAAAAGAGAGCAATTGTAAGAGAGATCTAAGCGTGTAACAAGGCAACGAAAACCTAGTATTATTCTCCTGCCCTCAGGGGCGCCGTGGTTTTTTCCCATTCAAGGGTTTTCCACGTAAAACTTGTCTTTTGCATGTGTTCTTAATTTTCTTATTTTATATTAAATTGATATAATTGTTGAGTGCGTGGCAATCCAAATTTCACCGTCAACAATTGGCGCTAGAAGGAGGGGGGCTTTGAACAGAAACTTCGAGGGACCCTCGCAAATCAGACAGCATGAACAACGACAGCGACAGAGATGGTAACTCTAGCGGGGATTTAGTTGTTGAACCAACTGCGCCGACGGGAGACAGGGCAGTGACAATTGGGGAACAATCAGCAGCAACGCTAGGAACTAGGGCGGCTGATCCCGGGATTCTGCAGCACTTCCAAGCTGTATTGGTAAACTTAATCAGCGAAGCCAACAAAATAGGACTTTCGTTCCCCATAGGGTTAGGAGTTTCATCTCCTTACTAGTTAACCACCCCTGGAATCCATCCACCCGGAAGGCTACGATCAGAAGTTCACATCGCAATTCCCGATACTCAAGCAAGACAATCCACTGAGGAGACCCCCCAGGACCACACTGAGGATTTCGAGGGGAGAAAACAAAGGAAGGGAAAAGGTGTGATGAATGAAGAATCCAGGGAGGAACGAGACCAGGTGCGAACACATGGGGTCAATTCCAGCGACACATATCAACGGAACCGGCGGAGACACTGTTCCATCTCGTCTGAAGATAAGAGTCCTCGTCCACGAAGGGAGTTACGATCCAAAAGAGCGAAGCGAAGGAGATCCGAGAGCACTGAAGATCGAAGAAGCCCGGATGAGAGAGGCAATCATGGTAGAATGACAATCAAGAGTAGACTCGATCCAGCAGGAGAACCAACTGGTCAGCGAGATGTCACCCTGCAAGAGCTATCAAGAAAAGTTTCAGCAATGGCGCGAAGGTATGGTCGTAATGTATCTTCGGATGATGAGTCAGATAACCCATTCATTCGAAACTATCGCTCGCACCCAATTTCCAGACAGATTAGAATGCCAACCATTGAGCAGTAATGAGAATAGGGATCCGAAGGAGCACGTTCGCCGATTCCGTAACATTATGGCCCAGTACTCATCCAATGATGGGTTGTTATGCCTTACCTTCCCGCAAACATTCGGCGACCTTGCCTCTAGGTGGTTTGGAAGACTTCCTCCCGGAAGCATAAGTAGCTTCTCAAATCTCAGCAAAGCGTTTATAAGGCAATTCATGGGGAGTGTCCAGAGAAGAAAGTCACTCGCTCATCTATCCAATCTGAAACAGGAACGTAACGAGTCGATCAAGAAGTATCTAGCGAGATTTGGGAAGGAGGTTGCTCAAATTGAAGACGCCAGTGATGTAGCTGTGGTCGCTGCATTCACCAATGGGTTACAAAGTGGGCGATTATCCTTTGACCTACGGAGGGAAAGACCAAAAACTTATGAGGAGATGATGGAAATAGCTGGCGACTATGCACTGGCGGAAGAAGAAGAAGTAGCGCAAGGGGGTAACTATGTGCATGGACACAAACCTGACTCAAAACCGGACCACAAGGATGACAAAAAGGCGCAGTCACGTGATCGCCAGAGAGAAGAAAAGGGCCAAAAGGGATATCCAAGAGAAGGCAGAGGAAACGCTCGAACAAATAAATTTCGAGGAAGGTACAACCATTACACCCCTTTAACTGGTGATCAGGAGGAGATATTGTCTGTGGTAGAAGACAAGGGACTCGCCAAATACCCTCGGCAGCAATCAGCAAATGCCAGGAGAGATACAACTAAGTACTGCCGATTCCACAAAGATCATGGGCACGATACTTCAAAATGTTTTCAATTACGCGATCACATTGAAAGCCTGATCAGAGATGGGCACCTGAAGGACTTTGCCTTGAAAGGGGACAAGCACGGTGGTAGCCAGATAGCCGCCAAGGAAACGGGCAGGACAGGAAGAGTCCAAGGAGGAACAGCCCTAACGCAACCATAAACACCATTTTCGGCGGACCTCACACTGGGAGGAGCAATCGAGAAAGGATGTCAGAGGTTCAAGAAGTAATGTATGAAGGCAGAAGCATGGAGGTCAATTCTGTACAGAGAAACCCCAAGAAAGGAAGAGAAGGACATGATCCCATAACATTTACAGCAGAAGACTCAGACGGAATTGATGCAAAGCCTAACGATGCAATCGTCGTGGGGGTTCGAATAGCCCATAGGGATGTCCTTCGGGTGATGATTGACAATGGAAGTTCGGCTGATATTTTAAGTGCCAGAGTATATGATGAGTTGCGACTGGACAGGAAAGATCTTGAACCATTCCATGTGCCATTAAAGAGATTCGATGGCGCAGAAGTTAGGTCGTTGGGAACTGTGAAGCTGCCAGTGAGATTTGGTACAGCACCATGCCGGCGAACAATCCTGTTAGACTTTGTCGTGGTTGACATCCATAATTGGCCGTATAATGCTTTACTTGGCCGACCGTTTCTTAACAAAGCTCGAGCTGTTACTTCTACCCATGCGTTGAAAATAAAATTCCCTACAGAATTTAGTGTCGGAGAATTGAGAGGGTCACAGGAGATGGCTCGCCAGCGCCAACCTATCAATCTTCAAAGATAAAGCAGGGATGGAAACCCTGAACATATTCGAGGTAGACAGGGAAGTGCAGGAAGATAATCCGGAAAACTTTGAACTGGACCCAAGGGACAAAACGAGCAGAGAGAAAGAAGAACCAACTGAGTCAGTTATTCTAGATGAAGCGGAACCAGATAAAACAGTAAAGATCGGAGCAAGGCTGACTGAACAAGTTAGGAAAGACGTAACAAACTTGCTGAGAGAGTATAAGGAGATTTTCGCTTGGTGCCACGAAGACATGCCAGGAATTGACAGAAGCGTAATTTCACACAACCTAGCTGTGAATGGAAAATGCAAACCAGTTGTGCAAAAAAGGAGAAGTTTCAACCCAGAAAGAAGTGCAGCGATAAAAGAAGAAGTGTCGAAGTTACTCGCCGCAAGATCAATTAGAGAAGTTAAGTACCCGGAATGGGTGGCGAATGTAGTCCTGGTGAAAAAGAAAAACAATCAATGGAGAATGTGCGTCGACTTCACCGATCTAAACAAGGCTTGCCCCAAGGATAGCTTCCCGCTACCAAGGATTGACCAGTTAGTCGATGCAACAGCTGGACATGAGACGCTAAGCTTCATGGACGCATATTCAGGATATAACTAGATAAAGATGCACAAGCCAGACGAAGAGAAGACAGCGTTCACCACAGATCAGGGGTTGTATTGTTACACAGTCATGCCATTCGGCCTGAAGAACGCTGGGGCAACTTACCAGCGCTTGGTCAACAAAATGTTTGCCAAACAAATAGGGAGAAATATGGAAGTCTACGTTGACGACATGCTGACAAAAAGCATCACAGCAGATAGACATACAAATGACCTGAGGGAAACATTCGACGTGCTGGTCAAATATGGGATGAAATTGAATCCAGCAAAGTGTGTATTTGGCGTACCATCTGGGAGGTTTCTCGGATATCAAGTACATCAAAGAGGAATAGAGGTAAACCCTGAAAAAATCCAAGCACTAGCAAAAATGGTCTCGCCAAGGACTCTGAAGGACGTCCAAAAACTCACGAGGTGCCTAGCATCACTGAGCAGATTCATAGCCAAGTCAACAGACAGATGCCTACCATTTTTCAAAGCTTTAAAAAAGGGAAAAGGTATCGAGTGGAATAAGGATTGCGAAAAGGCCTTCCAGGCCTTGAAAGATTACCTTGGACAGGCACCACTGCTATCAAAACCAGAAATGGGAGAAACATTGTACATATACTTGTCCGTCTCTGAAGCAGCCACAAGTTCCGTACTAGTGCGACAGGAAGATGGAATCCAGAAGCCAATATACTATACCAGCAAAGCACTATTACCAGCCGAAACAAGGTACTCGCCGGCTGAAAAAATGGCACTCGCCCTAATAACAGCAGCAAGGAAGCTAAGACCATATTTCCAGGCTCATAAAATCGGGGTATACACCAACTGCCCACTGAAGTTAATCCTGCAGAAACCAGAAGTATCCGGTCGATTAACAAAGTGGGCGATCGAATTAAGTGAATTCGATGTGGAGTACCTCCCAAGGACAGCAATTAAAGTCCAGGCAGTGGCAGACTTTGTAGCAGAATTCACCGAACCAAGCATAGAGGTGGCGAGAATGATGGAGGAACAAGGTAAGAAAATATTCAAATGGCAACTCCGCGTTGACGGCTCGTCAAACACGCATGGCAGCGGGGCAGGGGTCGTAGTGTCAACCCCTAAGGGAGATTCAGTCGAATGTGCCTTGCGTTTTGACTTCAAAGCTACCAACAATCAAGCTGAGTACGAGGCACTCATAGCAGGTTTAAAGATTAGCACAGTCCTAGGAGCAGACGAGGTGGAAATTTTCAGCGACTCTCAAGTTGTTGTCAATCAGGTACTAGATGAATACCAGGCGAGAGATGAAAGCATGATCACTTACCTGGAATTGGCAAAGGAGCTGTTAGAAAGATTTAAAGAGTACAGAATTGTTCATGTCCCCAGAGAAGAAAATGAAAAGGCTGATGCCTTAGCCAAATTGGCATCTGCCACGATCAACATCTGGCCCAACAATATCTATATGATCCGCCTATTGCAGCCGAGTATAGTTAAAACAAAGGAAGTTGGGGCAGTCTTTGGCGAAGGGAACAGCTGGATCACACCAATTAAAGAATATCTCGTCAATGATGTACTCCCAAGTGACCCATTAGAGGCAAAGCGGCTGAAGTACAGAGCTACAAGATACTCAGTACTCAATGGAGAACTGTACAAGAGGGGATACTCGAGGGCACTGCAGAGATGTGTCGGACCTGAAGAAGCAGAAGGTATCCTGAGAAGCATACACAGTGGAAATTGTGGGAACCACGCTGGGGGTGCCAGCCTAGCCCACAAAACATTAAGGCAGGGTTTTTACTGGCCAACACTGTTCACCGACTCCAAAAGGGTGGCAGCGAGATGTGAAGCGTGTCAGAAAATTGCCAATAACATCCGACAACCACCTGAGCTCCTGCAAAGTATTACCTCGCCTTGGCCATTCGCCATGTGGGGAATAGACCTGATCGGCCCAATGCCAACAGAAACTAGAGGAGCAAAGCATGCCATAGTAGCCGTGGATTATTTTACAAAATGGGTAGAAGCCGAGCCGTTGGTACATATAACAGAAGCAAACACCATAAGCTTTGTGAAGAAAAATATCCTATACAGATTCGGGATACCAAACACCATCATCACGGACAATGGGACCCAATTCGATGGTAGGAAATTCAGGGAGCTATGTGATAAGTATGGCATCAACAACTACTACGCTTCTCCAGCACATCCACAGACGAATGGCCAGACTGAAGCAGTGAACAAGATCATAAAGCACAACCTGAAAGCTAAATTGGCAACCAAAAAGGCAGCTGGGCGGATAAATTACCGCAAGTGCTCTGGGATATCGAACCACAGAGAGGGGTTCAACAGGCGAAACCCCATATTCCATGGCTTATGGAGCTGAAGCTGTTATTCCCGTGGAAACATCATTATCTTCACCAAGGGTACAACTCTTTCAGCCAGAAATCAACATTGATATGCTAAAGTGCGGCCTAGATGAGTTAGAAGAAAGAAGAGAGCGCGCACAAATAAGGAATACCGCGTATCAACAAAGGGTAGCCAGATATTACAACTCGCATGTGCGGGAAAGGAGGTTCACGCTTGGTGACTTAGTACTGAAGAGGGTGAATCCAGGAACAAGAGACAAAGCTGCAGGATCACTCGCAGACAAATGGGAAGGGCCTTATCAAATTACAGGAATAGCTGGCCACGGGGCATATCGTATCACTCGAGAAGGCTTTGGCGAACTACCCCGCCCATGCAATGCACAGTACTTGAAGATATATTTTCCCTAAACTCTTGGGAAAAGTTAAAGAGTTTTTTAACCTTTTTTATTGTGTCTTAGAGCAGTTTTTTCGTTTTAGCATTTTTTCTTTATGACTATGTTAACAAAGTTGCAGGAAATATTCAATAAAAGAGTAATTTATTACTAAGAATTCGCAATCACACTCGCCAGTCACAAAGGATATTCGCCATCGTATATCAACTCCATCACATAAAGACGAGTTTCATACTCGCAACAATGATAATCGGCAAGAAACAAAAACCCGAGTTGTAAAAAGCGGCGATCGCCATTACGGGAAAATATAAACCCTAGAAACCAGAAAGCCAGTTGAGCAAAGACAAAACATGTTAAAAACTTGGTGTATGGTCGGATACGTCCTGACAAATACTAAGTACGCCAAAATACAGCAATGGCAGTTGAATATAGCTATAAAATACGCTAAAAACTTGGTATATGGTCGGATACGTCCTGGCGAATACCAAGTGAGCCGAAAACTCAGCAATGGCAGCTGAATAAAAGCAAAAAATATGCTAAAATATAACTTGGTGAAAAACTAAGCAAAAGCCAAAAACTCAGCAAAGGCAGCTGAACAAAGAAAAGTATATATTCATAACTTTGTATCGTTTACAAATGAATGGACAAAAAATAAATTTACAGTCTTTAACAACAGAAGAATCCAAAAAAATCAACCGGCTGCAGGAGGGCCCTCGCTATCTTCCTCATCTTCAATCTCCTCATCCGAAGGCCAGATGACCGCCTCATCCTCCGTTGGCATGAAAGGCTCGTAATCCCTCCTAGCAACGGGACCCAAGTCAGGCTCAACATCAGAGCCAGAAAAGCTGCCCTTTTGACCTGAGTAGTAAGTATTAAAAGCACGCTTGCTGGGGATCTCTAGATGCATGGGATGAGGTTCAGTCCTGTTGTAACTGGCAGTGGGCTTTCCATCGTCTCATTTGATCTTTAATCGAGTCCACGCCGTTGGCCATATGCTGCTGGAGGGATCTGTTGAAGCGCTTCAGAGCTTTCTCGTTGGAATGATCCTTCATGGTAAAGAATTTCTTCGCCTGCCTCATGCCTTTCTCAAATTCGCGCAACAAAAGCGCATCATAGGCAGGGGATCTCTTGAAGAGATCAACTGACTCAGCCTCCAGCACGGCTTTCAAGTTTTCAAAGATAAGGTCACGGGAAGATAGCTGGTTGCGCAAATCTGCCGCCTCATGCTCAGCCTTCTCCTTAGCCTCCTCAGCTACCCGCTCGGCCTCCAAACGTGCTGCGAAGGACTCTTGACTCGAAGATAAAAGCTCCTTCAACGAGCGAATTTCCTCTTCAGTAGCAGAAAGTTTTTCTTCAGCGGCCAGCCGAGCAGACAGATGACCATCCGAGGATTCTCTGAGCTGGGCGAGCTATTGAGCATGGGATTCTTCAGCTGAGAGCTTCTCAGCTGCCAAAACAGAAGCCTGCTCGCGCAAGCGTTTAATCTCACGAGAAGCTCTGATCCCAAACTTGTAAGTCTCACCCATCTCAGACATAATCTGAGGAAAAAGACAGCCAAAGTTAGAAAAAATATGGAAAAATAATAATACATAGAGATTTGCGGCGAAGAACTTACCAAGGAGTGGCAGTTGAAGAAAAACTCCATCTTCCTGTTACAAGACTTGTTTTTAACATGCCCCCAGCCATCACCGATGTATATATCATTATTAGCCAAGTGGGAGCATATCTCAGTAGCTGAAAAATCAAAAAGGGACACGTTCCCTTCATTGGCTTCAACCGGTCCGGTAGGAGGAACTTCGTGGGCCAAACCCGAACCAGAAGCAGAGGTCCCAGCCTGATTTGACGGGCCTGGCCGATCAGTCGACTCAGATTGGCCAGATGGCCTAGGTTGATCTGAGACACTCGGCTCGCCCATAACCACTGCAAGAGAAGCTGGTCGATGAGAAGTAGAAGCGGGGAGAGTCTGTTCATTAACCCTCTCAGAGGGAGGCGCCGCTACATTCTCTGCTTCAGCAAGCCCCTCATGAACAGCCGGTTGGGTAGAAGGGATCTCAGCGACAACTGGCTCCTCAGCGTCCTCCTCGTCGAAAGAAACAACTAACTGCACCACCCGTGAAGCCCGCTTGGGAGGTCGAGCAGAGTGATCAGATGCGCTCTCAGCAGGACGTTTATTCCTAGCTCTGGGGGCCAGGTCACTCGTAGGATGGAGAGGAGTCTCAGGAACATCCGCGTCAAAAATAGGGATGTCACTGACCCCCCCTGAAACCCCAACCTTCTCCTTACCCTTACGACTAGAGGTGGTCGCAGCCGGGGTAGTCACAGCAGTAGCAGTAGTAGGGGTAGTCGCAGCAGCAGCAACAGGAACAGACGCAGCAGCCTCTGCACGCATAGGGGGTTGCCCTAATTCAACCCCTCCCCCAGTAATGTCACCAGCATCCTCGCCATCAGAAGGTTCATCACCGTCCGGGCCAGCAATTCCCTCCTTGGCCAAACCAGCAGCATGCCTCTTGCTGGCAGCCTCGGAATTCTTCACCGCCCGGGCTTGCAAGTCGCAAACGGTGTCAAAGTCACACACTGTAAGAAAAATAAACAAAGTGTCAATCAACAGAACCAAACGAAATAGTAAAACAAAAAATGGACAAAGACTTACAGCGAGGAAGCCTGGCATGTAGGCGTGTGAAAATCCCCTCAGAAATCATTTTTTCCTCATCCAAGAGGATGGACCTGTCCCTTGAGCTCAAAGGGAGGACAGCTGCCGCAGCAAGGCGAGAGACCTCTCTGTCTAGTAAAACAGGGGTCGCCTTCGACCAGGCTTCAGGTGATGTAAAGTGCCTAGGAACCTTCTTCGCCGAGAGATTGCGACGACTGTTGGCAGGTACATCACGGCCCCACTCGCCGCCAACAAAAAACCAGCTATTCTTCCACCTCTTGTTCGAAGTGGGAAAGCCCCAGATGAACCCCTTTTTCTTTTCATCGCCGGATATTTCTACTTGGCCGGGGTTCGCCACGCCCTCAGGGATCCAGTTCTCCAAGGGCGAAGAAAGAAGGAAATACGTGCCACCATTTCCCGCTTGCCTTAGCGTGTAAAAGTGACGGATCTCGCGAGGAGTAGGGGGCCCGTAACCCTTCAACTTCCACATGAGGCACAAGCACATCAGTATTATGTAGCTATTTGGGGCGAGCTGTGCAGGCGCAATTTGAGCCTCCGCCAAGAATCTGGCAATGAAAGGCTGAAGAGGGAGAGTTACCCCACAACTGAGCATAGCCCCGTAAATGGCGACTGCATTTTCGGGAGGATTCCACACAGCCCGGTCGTCGGGTAACATAAGAGTCACCGAGTCTGGAAGGTCGAAACGACTTTTGTATTTACGAAGCTCATCCTCGCCGACCATATTAAGTTCCGTGTCAAAGGAACACGGGCGACTCG
The DNA here is from genome assembly GCA_030490815.1 of Acer saccharum. Taxonomy (NCBI): domain Eukaryota; kingdom Viridiplantae; phylum Streptophyta; class Magnoliopsida; order Sapindales; family Sapindaceae; genus Acer; species Acer saccharum. The sequence continues at coordinate 39,455,760 of CM059866.1, forward strand.
GTGAAAAATGCAGCACATCCCTCTGATGATCTTCGACGTCAGAATCAACCGTCGTCTGCGCATCTAGCAAGGATTCACGATAAGCCCTAGGGGCGCGTCGTTTACTGCCGCCTGGATTGGAAGATCTCGGCATATTGGGAGAACCACTGTTGGAAGATGGAGGAAACAGGTTAGGAATAAAGTTATCTTCAGAAGATGGAACATAAACAGAAACCGGGACCGGAGAATCCGGACTAAAATTACGAATCAAGGATTCAATCTTGTCTGCAGTACTTTTATCACCAAGCTCCATGGCTTGCATCATCCGATTAAAAAGATAAGAACGTAAGGAAGGGTCCATAGGAACTCACCAGAAAGCCCTAGATTTGCGAAAATGTGCAAATGAGTCGGAGACGCAGAGAAGCAAGAGAAGTCGAATCCGGTGAACCGTCTGGCAATAAGAGGCACAGGGAAAAGACTGTAGTTAGTTCTCGAAAAAATAAAGGAAGACAGAAGCAAAAGATCAAACTGTTCTTTTCTGCTCTAATGAAACACAATGAAGAAAGCAAAGTGAAAGAGGAGAAACGATCGGGCCTTAAAAAGAGGGAACTTCGAAATTCAAAAAAGAAAAGAAACAATCAAGTACAATGATACGCAATTAATGAGAATGACGGCCACAGTTACCAAACCGCAACAGTCACCACCAAATAAATGACATGTGGCATCTTGGGGATAACCAAGCCGTCAGAATGTCCCTTCACCTGTCAAGCAAGTGGAAGCGCCAGAAGTTATGTGGTTTAAATTGAAAGCGTGCACCGGTAGAATCAATTAATAAATACAGCGCGTGGTTAAAAGGAAAGGAGTTATTGCATTGTGTGTTGAAATCTTATAAACATAAATATAAATACTACTCGCAGAGGCAAACGAAGTAGGAAGAACAAGTCATTCGCCCAGCTCGAAGTATTTATGGGGGTATTGTTGTATGTATAAATTCGCCAACCTGACACGTCATCAAAAGAGCTGACGAAAGACTGCCACGTCACTCATTGACCGGGTTAAAGGAGGAAGTTTGACAAGTCAGAATGATAGAATAGCTTAAACCAAAAGGAAGTCAAAGATATGGTCGTCGAAGCTAAATACCTACTCGCCGAATATAGAAGTGTGCTCGCCGAATATGCAATACCCAGAAAGTAAAGGTACTCGCTGGACCAGCACACTGGGCCTGAACCGACTTGGCAGAAACACAGAAATAAATCCTAAACTTTTAGAAGACCCAGAACAACAAGGAATCATAAAAAGGAAAGAAGACCTGATCCGTGACAAGAGAGGATCCTAGTACGAATCAAAGAGGGAAACCTTTCACCCACACGGCTGAAAACAAGGGGAAACCCTAAGTAAACATGTATAAATAGAACCACCTATCCCATGAGGAAGGGGTTCAGAAATCTAGAGAGAGAAAAAGAGAGCAATTGTAAGAGAGATCTAAGCGAGTAACAAGGCAACGAAAACCTAGTATTATTCTCCTGCCCTCAGGGGCGCCGTGGTTTTTTTCCATTCAAGGGTTTTCCACGTAAAACTTGTCTTTTGCATGTGTTCTTAATTTTCTTATTTTATATTAAATTGATATAATTGTTGAGTGCGTGGCTATCCAAATTTCACCGTCAACATATATCATCAACATAAAGAATCAGGAAAACCAACTTGTCGCCCTTAATCCTTTTGTATACACAAGGTTCATCAGGATTCTGAATAAATCCAAAACCTTTGACAGCTTGATCAAACCTTATGTTCCAGGATCTGGATGCTTGCTTTAATCCATATATGGATTTCTGCAACTTGCATACCTTTTCCATTTGGCTCTTTTCAATGAATCCCTCTGGTTGCATCATGTATATGCTTTCGTCAAGACTTCCATTAAGGAAAGCTATCTTGACGTCCATTTGCCAAATCTCTAGATCTAAAGATGCTGCAATGGATAAGAGTATCCTAATGGATTTAAGCATGGCCACAGGAGAGAAGGTTTCCTCGTAATCGATACCTTCTTTCTGTGTATACCCTTTAGCTACCAATCTAGCTTTAAAGGTTTCCACCTTTCCATCCATACCTCTTTTCCTCTTGTATACCCACTTGCACCCAATGGGTTTTATCCCTTTAGGCAAGTCTACAAGGGACCAGACTTTATTATTGAACATAGATTCAATCTCATATTGCATTGCCTTTTGCCAATGGCGACTATCAACATCCTCCATAGCTTCCTTGTACGTATAGGGATCATTGTCGTCCGGGAGATTCTCCACTGATTCTCCCAGACCGATGTATCTTTCGAGTTGTGTTCTAACCCTCCCACTACGACGAGGAATGGTAGGTTGTTGATCTTGTGTTGGATCGGAACTTACAATTGGGTTAGTTTGTGTAACCTCTCGTGGAATTGTATCTCCTGACATCTCATTCAGGATAATTCTACTTCTAGGCACAAAATCATTCATATAGTCCTTTTCCAGAAATTTAGCATTTGTCGAGACAAATACTTTAAGATCTGAAGGACTATAGAAATAATATCCTTTAGTTTCTTTTGGATACCCTATAAATATACATGTTTCCGAACGGGACTCCATCTTTTTTGTCTTTCCTTTTAACACATGCGCAGGACAACCAAATATCCTTAAGTGTTGTAAACTAAGCTTGCGCCCAGTCCACAACTCATGCGGTGTTTTAGGAACAGACTTAGATGGTACATCGTTTAGAATGTATATAGCAGCTTGTAAAGCATATCCCCAAAAAGAAATAGGAAGTGTTGAATAACTCAACATAGACCTAACCATATCCAAAAGAGTTCTATTTCTCCTTTCTACTACCCCATTCTGTTGAGGTGTACCTGGTGCAGAAAACTGAGAAACTATCCCATTATCAATAAGATATTGCTGAAACTCACCAGATAGATATTCTCCACCATGATCAGATCTCAAGATTTTTATGTGTTTCTCAAGCTGATTTTCCACTTCAGCTTTGAATGCTTTGAACATGTCAAAAGCATCCGACTTATGTCGCATAAGATACACATAACCAAATCTCGAGTAATCATCTGTGAAGGTGATGAAGTACTCATATCCACCTCTAGCTTGAATGCTCATAGGTCCACATACATCAGTGTGTATCAATCCTAAACATTCAGTGGCTCTTGCACCTTTGGCCGAGAACGATCTTTTGGTCATTTTACCTTCCAAATAAGATTCACAAGTTGGTAGATCATCAACCTTTAAGTCATTTAAAGATCCGTCACATACCAATCTTTTAATCCTATTAAGGTTAATATGACCTAGGCGTAAATGTCATAGGTAGGTTTCATCTATTGATAATTTTACTCTTTTATGATCAGGTTCCGTTAATTCCGTGTCTAACGAGTGAGAGATATTTCTATGCAAAAAGTATGGACCGTTTTCCAATGTACCTTGGCAAATAATTTTGTCATTCTTACTAATAATAAAAACTTTATTAAAAGTAACCGAATATCCAAATTTATTCAAACAAGAAACTGAAATTAAATTCCTCTTGAATTGAGGTACATAATAAACATCTATCAAATCTAAATGCCTTCTAGAATCCAAATAAACTCTAATATCTCCCACTGCACTTGCAAACACTAACGTTTCGTTGCCCAAGCGCAAATTGATTTCATTCTTACTCAGCCTTCTCCTTTCTTGGAACCCCTGTAAGGAATAACAAACATGATTAGTGGCTCCTGAGTCTATGATCCAAGAATCTGTAGAATCAGCCAAAAAACATGTTTCAAGATAATTCACATTACCTTCTTCCTTCTTATTCTGGGACTTTGGGCAATTTCTTTTCCAATGTCCCTTTTCACCACAAAGGAAGCATTTCCCTTTGATCTTGGTTACTTTCTTGGTCTCCTTCTTGATAGGCCCAAGTTGCTTTTTCTTCTGTTGTTTCTTGACCTTTTGACGGGCCTTAACAATAGCAACTTTACCAACCATATGAATCTCTTGACCTTTGCCTTTCACAAGGATCTTTTCAGCACTTTGAACATCTTGTATTAGGCCTTGTAAGGTGTATTCCTTTTTGTTCAAAGTGTAGTCCAATTTGAACTGATCAAAGGAATCTGACAATGAATTGACAACCACATCAATTTTTGTCTCACCATCTATCTCAGCGCCATGCAGTTTAGCAATGTTGAGATGTGCTATGACTTTCATCATGTGATCTTTCACAGCCTGTCCAGGTTTCATTCTAAGATTCATAAAAGCAGTCACTGCCTCTCTCTTAGTCGTCCTGGACTTCATAGCAAACATCTCCTCTAGAGACATCATTATATCAGCAGCGGACTCCATTCCTTCATGCTGCTATTGCAACACGTCGGAGATAGTGGCCATAATGTAACATTTGGCCATATCATCTGAAGTCTTCCACTGCTCATACTCATCACTATAAATTATGCTAGATTCATTATTAGGAGCAGGTGGTTTAGGAGTAGTTAGAACAAACTTATGTTTTTCACTTTGCAGCAACAACCCAATTTTCCTTTTCCATGTGACATAATTATCTCCAGTTAAAGTGTTATCTTTCAGGATGTTCATAAGTGATGGGGTCATGATTTCTGAATAAAACAAAACATATATAAGTAAATAATCATGATAAAGCACTTTTAAACATTTATCTTGAATTAAATAAATAACTCAATCATAAAATTCAACGGTGATCCAACACCCATAAATGTTACGCCTCCTTTGAGAGTTCGCACCATTTACTAGTTAGACTAGGTCCCACCTAATTGTTAACATAACAACCAGCGTTTTCAATTTTAGCCTTGCAATTTTATTGACAAGAACTCTTGGGAGGATATCAATAAAATTACATTGAGTGTGTTACCAAGATATCGACCCTCAATTTTCTCTCACGAAAATCCCTCCTTGGGGAGTAGATCTCGTTTGAGTCCATTGTCTAGTCTATCCTTGTAAGAAAGTATATTGCTAAATTCCATTCATGGACGCCCCTTGGGGGGATTACCAATAAATAATAAAGCTCAACTAACCTTGGAGGCGATAGGTGTTACAAAAACACCTTCTCCCACTCAATTATTTAAGGCGTGTGATTAAATCCCAATGAATGATTTACCAAGTTATCTAGATGCCAATTTAGATATCTAAATCATTCAATGCATGTTCATACCAAAAGAGATATATAAGTGGCACTCCTATTCTATATGTCATGTTATCATACAATAACAAATATTGTAATATTTATGCAAAAATTAAATAGCAACAATTTTGGCCCATCCTAGAAAAACAAGTAAATTACAATTGTTTAGGAATACAAGATCTTCAAGTGGCCCATCAACCATACGCTCATCCTTCGGCCTCCTCCCATGGGCGACACACCCTACAACCCCACAAAGGGGCTGCTGTGCGCAGCCCATGAAGCCTCCCAGGGTTGCCGTGCGCAACCCACCAAGTTTTGGGCTTGCCATGCACAACCCAATCCACTTCTAGGGTGCGCACGGTGCTCGTTTTCGGTTCCGGTTGCTTCGTTTTTCTTCGTGTCTTTGAATCTTCAATACCCGAAAACTTTACAGCAGTATAAAATAATAAAATACTGCAGTATTAATTTTTTATTTGTTTTTATTCACTGCAGTACTTTTACACATAAAAAACTGCACTAAAAATTAAATAAAAAAACTGCAGTAGTAATAATAAAAAAAATACTGCACTTATTTAAAAAATAAATAAATAAAACCTAGCAACTACCAAGAAGGAATTATGGCAATAATAGACCACCCTTCTTGTTACAATTCCGAAACAAAAATTACATTGAAAATCTAGCACCAAAATCGAGCAACAACAATCCACATAAAACATATATAAATCCATACATCACATGTAATTATATATGCGAATACCTAGAGTGCCATCTCTTTCTAAACATGCATAATCACAATAAAAAGAAATAGATCCACGTATATATATGTTAATTAATTAAAAGGGTTCAACCAAGGCTCTGATACCAATTGTAGGGAAAAGTACCGTAGTACACGCAGCGGAAGCGAGACTAAAAATAGATTTAGTAGTTTTAAAATTTTTCCTTTTTATGAACCTTAACCCTTTAATTAATTAAACATACATATAATCAACAAAAGAAGAATACCTTTTGTTGCGTGATCCGATTGACTTACGTCGATGGTAATCCGCAAGATCTTCAATCCTAGCACGAACGTGAATCACCTAGGAGCGTGGTCTCCCTTTTCTTTGAATTGCAAACCTGAGAATGGACAAACAAACTTTTCTTTTTCTGTTGTTAGTCACAAAACAATCAAAAGAAGACTAAGATTATTCCGGTCACTTTTGAGTTCTCAATCTAATGATCGAAACTCGCGTGAACCTAAATCGATATTGTACACACAAGCTTATTGATGAACAAGCAATTAGTGTACCATCAAAGAATAATCTATTCACTCTTTTTTGTTTTTAGTGGAATAAAAATACTTTCTATGAATTGAGAAGAAGAAGAAAATTGTATCAAGAACAACATTAGGTGGCCGAATTCTATAAGTGTTTAATATATAGTGGCCGAAAATTCTTCTCCCATGCCAATTACGGTTGCCGAAATCTTCATGTAAAATTACCTAGGGTTGCCGCAATTTCCTCTACAAAAGAGGACTTGTGTTGTACCCAAATTCACACGTAATTAGACTTCTAACCCTAATCCAACTCATAAGTATTTTTTAATTCTTTTATTGACCAAAATAAAAGACTTCCTATTTGATTAAATAAATAAACTTAATTATTTATTTTCTTACCAAATAAGTCTTTTACTTTTATTATACTACTAACAATAGTATAACTCTAGGAAATATATTTCTTGTTCAGAAAAAGATTTGTTTCTTAATTAAATAATTAATTAATAAATTAATTAATTCTTATTTAATTAATCAATGAAACAAAATAATATATAGGCTAAAATATTAACCTTGCCGCCCCACTTGTCTAAAATTGGGCCTTATATTATTTTCTTATTTCATTTAATCCATTGGACTTTAAATAAAAAGCCCACATATGAGCCAGACCCTTTCTTATTAAAAGAAACAAGCCCACATGTCTTTCATTAATATATTAATATAATTGAGCAGCCCATTACATAAATAATGTGCAAATTATATTCTTAATATATTAAATGCAATTCTAGATGGACCCTTAAATTGGTCCGGTAGAATATATCAAGTGATCCATGCAAATCCGTGTGGATTGGGGATCTTGGCGGGCTATCTAAATTTAAGCTTCAATAGACACAACCTAATCACAATCAACAAATGATTCACTTAGGTCCGATCCATTAATTTTAACTCATTCCACTAAATAGCTAAAATTGAACTCTTAAATAAAGATAGAAAAAGGAAGATGTTCCTCATTCATACCCTAGACAATCATGTTGGAGATAGTGTATCCTCGTGATTAATATCAGTAATCGCCAAGAGTTCATAGACCGCCTATAACTCTCCAAGTTACCATATTTACTCATATGACCACGTTTTGAACTTGGATATTTTGACTTGTCCAGAAGCCATGTTTTCAATAGACACTATCGAAAACTCAACGTTGAGATTTAATATCCAATTACCTCAAAACATCCATATGATGATATTATACTCTCATTTAATAAATGGAGCCACGATGTCCATATCTATAAATGAAGTCCTCTATCGATTAACAAATGAATATCACCAAACTATCGAGGATAGACTATGCTATATAATCGTACTCATTGATAACTCAAATGATATCACTTGCAACCATAAGTCCATCATTTATCTCAGGATTAAGATAGATTCTCCGATTGTCCTGATAATGAAAAGACTATTATCTATTGACGGTTCTAGATAAAGCTTTTCATTGTGATCCAGTTCAATGCACCTAGTGCACTAGATTCTTTTACTCGAAGACACTCCGATGATTTTAGACTCATCATATCTCATTTGATCCCACTCAAATGCTAGTAAAAGAATTCTACAACTTTAACAAGATAAAATTGCCCAACCTTTAACTTAAGTTGTGAACGTTATTCAAGACTAACTAAAGAATTGTGTCTACCTCATACATATCCAGATGTACGAACAATTCTTCTTTTCTCATAGTCTTTAGACCTTATGATTATTTACTTTGACAATTATAATATTAAACTATAAATGCTATAAGATTTGTTAAACCAGAAATCACTTTATTAATATGAAAAAGATTGTTAATTACAATATTACACTCTTGCTATTGAGCATAATCATAACAATTGAGGTCTTAATGAATCTAGATCCATTACATGTTAATCAATGGTTAATTAAATCAACATATATAACTCAAGCTCAAGCAAATAAACACATCAACAAAAACATGAATATTATTACAATATCACAAATATCCCATCATAAACATGTAGTCCCACATACAACAATAAGCTACAACAAGTAAAAGAGAGAAAGAAGACAACCCAAGGTGTTGGAGAGGTCTTCAAGCTAGCTTCTCCTTGCTCCTGGTGACTACTAAACTATTTGTATGATGAGATGATTTGTAAGTGTTCTAAGGTGTATATGTGTGTACTTTAGGTGATTTTTATGTGAGTTGTAAGTGTTCTAAGGTGTAGGTTTGGATATTAGGGATGGTGTTTAGGGTTAGGGAAGTTGTATATTTATAGAGGGGAGTGTTTTGGGCATGAAAAAGGCTGAGTCGGTCAGGTTGGCGGGCTTGGATCCCCTGCCTCACGGGTTCTTGCCCGCCGTCGAAACTCGCCATGCAACTTGGAGCTCTTCCCTCGAGTTTGTACCTTCTGGATGGCGAGAAAGAAGCCGCCGCATGAACCCGCGATCTTCCGGCGAGCTTGGACCGTCTGGAATTCGGGCAAGAAGCCACCGAACCAAGCTTGCAAGCTTGCACATCCATGGAAGTTGGAGGTCATGAATGTTAGGTTGATAATTAGTGTTGGCATTAATTCCATATCAAAACGTGTTTTACTTGTAATGTTTAGTGGTTAGAAAATGAAGGATTTCAAAGACGAAGGACGTCTCAACCATTATTCGTTCAAGTTGCCGGCTTTTAAGAGTTTCGGACATTATCGGTCTACAAAGGTATACATGACCTCTTATCTCTTACAAGGCTAGGCACACACCCACACATATCATTTTTGTGTGTCCCTTCATGATTTTATTTCATTTACATTTCACTTTCACACACTTGGCAAAATATGCTCATGCATTCACTTTTAGTTAATAAACTTTGTGTTTTGCATTTTCTAGGACTATGTCCGGAAACTAGCATATGTGTGTGTATTTGTGTTTATATGTTTCCGTATTTTGTGTTTAGGACTTGAACATGTTCTTATTCAATGCCTTATTGAGTTCCGGTCGTTTCGGTTACTCATTCATAAGGTTTCGAGTCCAAACGTGTTGACTATGCCACTTTACGTTCTCTTACGTTGTGTTGACTTCATCGATGATTTCCGAGATGATTTCTCAACCGTTTTTCAAAGTTGTATAGTCGTTTTTGTGTGTGAGAGAGTCACGGTTCGTAATCCGAAAACGGATTCGAATTCGGAGTTCGGACGCTCGAGATACGGGCCGACGAACCGAGAGTGCGCGGGAGAGGACAGCCCAGGCCGTGGGCCACATGGGCTGGCCGTGGTTGAGGCCGTGGGCCCCACGGCCTGGAGCCCCTTCTGCTCCCGTGTGGGCCACGCGCCCCCCACGGCCTGGGGGTGACGTGACACCACATGATTGGTCAATAAGACCTCTCTCTCTCCTCCTATTTCTTCCCTCTCTCTCTCATTTTGAATTTCCAAGCAAAAAATTTCAGAATTCCCGTATACACTTCTCTCCAATTTTTCCAAACTTCAAAACACCATATCTTCCTCATCCGGAGTCGGATTTGAGTGATTCAAGTTGGAGAGTGTTCGTATTTGAGTCCTCTAACATCTCCAAGTGATTTGGTGGCTGATTGATCGTGATTTCAAGTGGTTGGACACTGAAATTCGTACCAGCTGCAGAACTTGAGGTTTGAGTCTCAACTTTGGGATTTCTTGTTATTTCACCTTCCATTTGCTTGGGGTTTCTTCTTCTATATATATGTTATTGTTTTATGAAAGCTATTTGAAAAGGTAGCTTGATTATCATTCCAATTGAAACTCAATTTGTGGACTTATGTTGACTAGATTTTATGATTCTAGGTTTTACATTTGTTTGTGAGTTGTATTGTGATTAGAATGGCATCTTAGGTTGTTTGATACTTAATTGAATTAATTTTGTGTTAAAATGACTTTGAGATTTGATTTGGTCCTTTGATTGAAGAAATCAAGGATTTGTGTATTTGTTTGTGATTTAGAGAATATAGGTTTTGATTGATGTAAATCTCAAAACCTTGCTCTATATTTTTGTCTAGTATATTGATTGATTTTAATCTCATATATCTAGATTTTGATTGTATATTGATAGCATCTTGAATTAGGACTTAATGAACATTTTGTGATTCAAGTGTTATATGTGTGAATGAGACTTTGAGTATATGTGTTAGGTGTTTCACATGCTTAGGTTTCTATTCATGGATTTTTGCATCTAGACTTGATTAATTGTGTTTTCACATGTTTAGGTCTATTTGTGCCATAGAATGTATTGATCACATGTTCTATGTTGAAATGAATGTTTGCATCATTTGCATTCACATGATCACACTAGGAAGTCCTTGTAAAAGGCATGAAGTCTTGGTTAGAGTCGGGATGACTCGGATAGCCAAGCAAGAAGTCTTGCCTAGAGTCGGGATGACTCGGATAGGTAAGCAAGAAGTCATGGCTAGAGTCGGGAGGACTCGGATAGTCATGCATGGGAGGCTCCCTAGAGGCAAGAGTGCCTTGGATAGGGAGTTGGCTAACATATTGGTAGGCCTAGGCGTATGGTTAGACATAGACTCCGATAGAGCGGGGTACACGGGATGTGTATGCACTCTTGAGGAATTTCTAATCTACCATCGATGTTGGTTGAGTGTGTTGTCCAATATATGGTGGTTCCGCATCATTGAGGGATTTCATACTTTCCAATAGGGTTGGGTAGGCTTAGACTTCACTAGGTTGGGTGAGCTAAAGATTGGTCACTTTGTGAATGTTCTATGTTTACTTTCCAATAATATAGTACCCAATGGTTGTAATTCAACCCGTGGATGTTTCCTCCTTGGAGGTTTTACCACGTTAAAAAAAATCCCTTGTGTTAATTCTTTCTATCTCTTCTCTTATATTTTAATTGTATATTTTATTGTCTTGATTCATAATATTGACTTGTGATGTATTTTGAATCAAGTCTTTGTATAGTGTGATTAGTATATTCATTCTATAGATCAATTTGTATCTTTGATTCTTTTGTATATTGTAATATTTGTTTAGTGACATTTTGCTCAATCTTGTAACACATTGAACATCTTATGAAATACAAGTTTATTTTGTTGTTATGATTATTTGATATTTTACCTCACATGACTTGTTGATATACTTAGACATTTCAATTATGATTGTGTCATCATATTGTCTATGTATGTCTATCTTGGATTTTAGTGTTGTGTGTAAGGCTACCTTGAGGGACAAACGGATGTTTGTTCAAGGGTTTGAAAAAAGGTGTAAGAACCTATTCACCCCCCCCCCCCCCCCCCCTCCTAGGTATGCTTTAAGCAATTTAACTTCGTTTGTGTACATTCAATGAAGGATTGGGAAAATGTTTGCATGGGAGCCTCAAAATGGGTGTAATGGGACCGCCGAGATGTGGGCTAAAATTCTAGGCAGAAAATCGTCGGAAAATCGATCTGAAAGTGACCAGAAAACGTCGAAGAAAATGCCGGGTCGGTCGCCAGGTCGGGTCGGGTTGGGTCGGGTCGAGTCAGGTCAACCGGGTTTGCTGAAGAAGACGACCTGACGTCAGCATGACATCAGGCGTGACGCGCACTAGTTCAAAACGGCGTCGTTTCCAGGGGGTGACGTGGCTGTGCTGAGCTGCTTGGCTAGCGAATTACAATTTGCACCCTGTCTTCTCCCTTAATCACAGAATAATCAATAATTTCCCGAATCTTGCACTTTTACCCCTGAAATGTCCAAAATGACAACAATGCCCCTGAACTTCCCTAATCACCTGAAACACTTATTTATCCGTTAAATACCCGGTTTTACCAGAGAAACAAGTACAAAAATATAGGAAAAGGGAGCGCTAAATGTGAACATTTAGAGCGCGATCAGACCCCAAAACCTAACTTTTGCTCGTCCTCGAGCAAAACAAAAACTAAAAAATTAACAACTACTAAAGCATAAATAACATGAACTAAGTTAGTCCGCTTTCGTGGGAGAAACGATGACACTTAGCACGTGCCACAAGCCTTTTAAACCCCTAGGTGTCCCTAGTAGGATGAGTGTAGTCTCCTGAGGGTTTACCGTTACGATACCCACAAACGTAAAGCTAAAAATTAAAAACTAAAAATAAAAACAATTTGCAAAAGCCACACAAAATGAGATATCAAATAAGTTGTGCTTATGAGGAGTAGTACATGTGAGAACCACTGAGCGGAGGATAACCTTAAGTCATTCAAATGAATGAAATACATAATGTAAATCCCACACTCAAAAATGGCATAGCATCAAATTCTACATACTCTAATGCTTCGGATGTAATTCGCCTCGACTCTAATCCTCACTAGATTTCACTCTATTTTTCTCTCAGAGTCCTAGGCACACTCTCTATCAAACAAATGCGTTTTGGAAGTTATGTAAATGGCAATCAAATATTACGCATGTGAGTATTCGAAATAAAGTACATTTTCTGAAAATTGATCTCATGAAGGAATTGAATGCCACGAACATGGTAGAGCATATTAAATTTCGTATTCCCTAAATAGACTTCCTAAAAGATCAATTAATTCTTCCCTACTTGTGTTGGCCAAGGTGATATGTGGTGAATGTATATGGAAAGTATATGGAAGTACCAATCCTGCCAAGATGTTTCACATAACAATTTTCAACTCGAAGCTCATTTAGATTATTCATTGACACAAGCGTCTAGGCTATAATTTTGAACCTTGGATTGTGCTAATTGGTTACTCTCATTGGAGTAGTCATTGCTTTGAAGATTAAGGGCTTTAAGTGCTTAATTTTCAACACTTAAATTTTGAAAGCCCTTTCTTAGCACAAGTTACAAAATATGCCTCAGTACACGCTATTACAATTTAGAGCTTATGGTTGAATTTTCTACTTTAGTAGAACTTGACAAGATTAGTAGCTATGTAAGATTAAGTGTTTAGGTCTATGGATTAGGGTGTTGTGTGATAGGTTTGTGTTTGGCCGTATTTACATTGAATCATGCATAAAGGGAAATGGACGTGTTTAGGTAATTTGGTAGTGGTTACTACAAAGTCCTAATATCATTTCTAGAAGTCCGTCTATCATGGGAATACAAATTCAACATGTTATCCACATTTATGAATGTTCTATGGCAAACAACGCAATTGATACGATGAGATCACAATGAAAAACATATTCGAAGAGTGTATAAGAGTAGAAATATAATTACCCTAAAAAATGAACGCTAAGGCACAAAACTCACGGGTAGTCTCCATTATTAATCCTAACAATCGAGTACGGAGTCTCGTACACTTAGACATTAAGAGAAAGGGACTATTCACATTATGTGCAAAAAATTCCTAGACTAACAAAAATTATCTAGGACTCAGTAATTAACACATGCGAAAAACTCCTCAACGGCACAATTCAAAACATCTCATTCAAACAATTTGTTCAAAGATGGCTTGATTCGCAAAAATTTCAAAATTTTGGAAAAAAACACAAAAACACAATATATAAAACACAAAATTCACAAAAAATTGAAAAAATTTACACATGTGTGTCCACACCCCCAAACCTAAACTCAACATTGTCCTCAATGTTGAAAAATTGAAGCCCATGGACAAGGAATTCATGATTTGGAAATCCGTACACAAACATACTAACACTTATATACAACTAAACACAACATTTAAAAATAAAATAACAAAAATATCATGTGAAAGATGCTTCTAAACATAGAGGAAAACATTTCGAGAAAACTGTAAACTTTTGAAACGCGAACAACGTCTTCTTTTGCATGCATATTTTCAAAGATACACCATAAAACATGCCAAAATTTTGAGACAAGAATATATACATGCAAAGGAACACTTTTCATGAAGCAAATATTTTACAATTCAAATCAGAAAGGTGTGAAAACAGATGTTGAAAACAGGTCACGTGCAGAATTTTGAAAACAGGGCATGCCTGTGACCTTCGGTCGAAGAAATACTTATAACTTTTAACCCACTGCCCAGAACTTTACGTTCTTTATACCGTTGGAACCGTATCGAAACAATGATAACACAGCATGAGCAGAAAAATTTATTTCTTTACCGATTAGTACAATTTTAAGGAAACATTTGACTCAAAATTTTCGAAACAGGGCATCTTCACAAGGTTTGAAATAAAACTACAAAAAATTAAAAACAAAAATACAACATAATTATATATGTTCAATCCTAATATCCACAACTAACATGTAAACATTTATATACAGTCCTAAATATCCACCACTAATCACATTACAAAAACCAATCCTAATCACTAGGCAAAAACAACCAATTAACACTCTTAAGCTAAACATGAGATATCAACTTGAATTAAAAGCTCAAGGGTAAGAGATTGGACCTTCAAAGGATGGTGTGGCCTTGTGGTATGGTGTATTATGCATGGTGTGTGTGGCGGGTTTGTGATCTTCTAGACGGCAGGCTCATTCCCGCGGACTCATCCCGCCGATGCATTTCTTCTTCTTGATTCCAGCCTTGCACACACAAAAACAACACCAAAACTACAAGCATATACTATAAAAGTTTATAAGTAAGGAGTATAAACCCCCAAACCTATCTATTTTCATGCATCTCATAGCAAATTTGTAATATGGTAAGTGGATGAATATAGACTCAAGACTCCTAAACTAAACTAAACCTAAAAATAACAAAAAGAAATATGTTCATACGTGTAATGAAACACGTAATTCACTCGAAAAATTATCATGCAATGTATGGAAGTTCGAAGGACTATCTAATGTGACATGATTTCTATCGTGGTTCTTCACTACCCACACCTTATTCCTAGGATATCATTCCTAGCAACAAAAGGAGTTTCTTTTGATTGGTCTAGTTTGTCCTTACGGATCCAAACTTCCCTCACTTTTCTACTCTCCTCCTAAGCATGCTTTTCCTATTTTTGCACAATTCAACATATTTAGCACATTGTGCCTTTTTGTGTCCCTTAATATGGCAAAAATAGCATGCAGGAGAGAAGTTAGAAATACTACCTTTGTTGACTTTCGCCGTTGCTTCGGCTTGCTTGTGGGCAACCTTCGGAAGGCTTGCTCCACTTTGGGTAGTGCGGGGCTTCTTGATTGATTTTCTCTTGGCCCCTTTCTTTTCCAAAGCCTTGATTGGCAATTCGGCTTTGTCCACTTCCACAATATAGTCACATATCACCGCTTGTGATACCTTCCAGGCATGGTCTTTCTTGATGAGTTCTTCTTTCAAACCCTTCAATGCCTTGTCCTTCTTTTCAGCTTCCCATTGCATTTCCCCCGCTTTCCGAGTGAATTCCTCCTCTTGTTCTTCCACCAATACGGAGAGCTCTTGTGCCTTCTTCAATGCCGAGTCTCTCTCCATCTCAAGTGAATTGACCTTCAAGACTAAGTCATTGTTTTGACTTATCAATTCCTTGCTTTGTAGGGCAACCTCTACTCCCATTTCCTTTTTACCTCCTAAATCAACTTCGAAATCCTCATCCTCATCCAATATGAGCAGAAGCTCATCCAAGTAATCATCTATACTCCTTGAGGATTCCACCGATTTTTCAACCTCTTTTCCTTCCTTTTCTACCCTTGGCTCTTCTTCACCCCTTAGCAAAACATCGCCAAGGTCACATTCTGAGCTACTTGAGGAATCCACCGGTTTGATTCCTCCAAGAGTGAGACAAAAGAACGGGTTTGTTGATTAGTGGAGTCTTGGAGGTTCTTCTATTTCTTTTCTTTCTAAGAACCCGTCCAAATATTGTGCCAGCCAAGCTCCCAACCATTCTATGCGTTCTTCAAAGTCAAGCAACCGTTGATTAATATTTTGTCGGTAGGCTTGTTCTTGGTCATGGGCTTCCTTGGCTTGCCCTTGGGAGTCTTCCACACATTGAGCTAACCAGTTTGCACACATCTCTATGTGTTTTTCAACTTCAAGAAATCGTTGGTCAATGGCATGTTGGTATGCCTCTCCATCAAAGTTACCCCATTGGTGGTCTTGTTTCTCTTGATCCCATCTAGCTTGATGGTTGTGGTGTTCATATGGATACGTGGACGGTACCTCTGGCATTTCCGACCATGGCTCTCCTTGTGGAACAAAGTCCGTGTGTCCATTCCACCCCAAAGATGGATAAACTGATGCCGGTGCCTGCCTAGAGTGTGACACGAAAGTTGCCACTTTCCCATTCAATTCGGCTAGTTGACTAATCAACGCTGAATTAACACTTTCCATATTGATCTAAAATCTAAAACAACCAATAAACAAAACAAAATCAAATCGAACAAGATTGATGATGAACACTAAAAATAAAAATAACAAAAATAACAAAAATGACTAAAAATGACTAAAACAAATACTAGACCTACAAAATGTATACTATGCAATCCCCGGCAGCGGCGCCAAAAACTTGATCGCAGCAAATGTGGTACGCGATAGTTCTATAAACTACCGGTAAATGATATGGCGTGCGAGTTTATACCCCTTCGCAAGTATACGAATCGTTCGCCACGTATAGTGGTTATAAGTAAGGGTATCGTTCCCACGGAGGAAGTACAATACACTTAAGTCGGTTCTACGTCTTATGTGATAGTCAACCTATTTACGCTATAAACACTAATTACATGCATGAAATGTAAAGCATGGTAGATGGTGGCAAGTAAGCTAAAACTAAGTTTACACTAAGATTGCTTTTATCTAAATTACACTAAGTTACACTAATTCCTAATACAACTAAGGGGTGTCAATCCCTTAGGCAATTAACTAATCTAATCAACTAAGTTAACACTAGAATTAACTAAATTAATTAATTAGCTAAACTAATTACCACTAATGCAAGGTTATGCAAAAGTGATAATGAGATTGAAGTGGTATGGGAATGGAAATGTTAGGAATTAATGATCATGCAATTAATTCAATTCTTAGTTGATGGCAAATAAGCTACTAACCTAGGATTAAGACACATACATAAATGATTATTCATGCATGATATTGAGGTCTCAATGAATCTAGATCCATTACATGTTAATCAATGGTTAATTAAATCAACATATATAACTCAAGCTCAAGCAAATAAACACATCAACAAAAACATGAATATTATTACAATATCACAAATATCCCATCATAAACATGTAGTACAACAATAAGCTACAACAAGTAAAAGAGAGAAAGAAGACAACCCAAGGTGTTGGAGAGGTCTTCAAGCTAGCTTCTCCTTGCTCTTGGTGACTACTAAACTATTTGTGTGATGAGATGATTTGTAAGTGTTCTAAGGTGTATATGTGTGTACTTTAGGTGATTTTTATGTGAGTTGTAAGTGTTCTAAGGTGTAGGTTTGGTTATTAGGGATGGTGTTTAGGGTTAAGGAAGTTGTATATTTATAGAGGGGAGTGTTTTGGGCATGAAAGAGGCTGAGTCGGTCAGGTTGGCGGGCTTGGATCCCCTGCCTCGCGGGTTCTTGCCCGCCGTCAGAACTCGCCGTGCAACTTGGAGCTCTTCCCGCGAGTTTGTACCTTCTGGATGGAGGGAAAGAAGCCGCCTCATGAACCTGCGATCTTCCGGCGAGCTTGGACCATTTGGAATTCAGGCAAGAAGCCGCCGAACCAAGCTTGCAAGCTTGCACATCCATGGAAGTTGGAGGTCATGAAGGATTGGGAAAATGTTTGCATGGGAGCCTCAAAATGGGTGCAATTGGACCGCCGGGATGTGGGCTGAAATTCTGAGCAGAAAACCACCGGAAAATCGATCGGAAAGTGGCCGAAAAAAACTTCGGAGTAAATGCCGTGTCTGTCGCCGGTTCGGGTCGGGTCGGGTCGGGTCGGGTCGGGTCGGGTCAACCGGGTCGCGGGTCTACCCGGTTTGCTGAAGAAGACTACCTGACGTCAGGCGTGACGCGTACCAGTCCAAAACGGCATCGTTTCCAGGGGGTGACATGGCTGTGCTGAGCTGCTTAGCTGGCGAATTACAATTTGCACCCCTGTCTTCTCCCTTAATCACAGAATAATCAATAATTTTCTGAATCTTGCACTTTTACCCCTGAAATGTCCAAAATGACAACAATGCCCCTAAACTTCCCTAATCACCTGAAATACTTATTTATCCGTTAAAGACCCGGTTTTACCCGAGAAACAAGTACAAAAATATAGGAAAAGGGAGCGCTAAATGTGAACATTTGGAGCGCGATCAGGCTGCAAATGGGTCTTTCGTATCAAGCGGCATTCCGATGGCTCTATTGAACGTTACAAGACCTGTCTTGTTGCAAAAGGCTTTCACCAACAACCTGGCCTCGATTATGATGAAACTTTTAGCCTTGTTAAACATGCCACGATTCGCACAGTTCTCTATCTTACTGTCACAAACTATTGGCCCCTTCACCAATTGTACCTCAAGAATGCCTTTTTAAATGGTCTTTTTCATGAGGAGGTTTTCATGTCACAGCCTTCAGGTTTCATTGATCCACAACATCCGCATTTTGTCTGCAAACTGCAAAAGGCATTATACGGACTCAAACAGGCACCTTGTGCATAACCATTGCAGTGTCTTTCTCATTTGATTTGGGTTCACCCAAAGCAAGGTTGATCCATCTCTCTTCATTTTTCACCATGCTGACCATGTTCTTTACTTGTTATTATATGTTGATGACATTGTATTGACAGGTAGCCATACTGAATCCATTGATCAATTTGTACAGTCTCTTGGCCGTGAGTTTGAGGTAAAAGACTTGGGTTCCTTGCGTTACTTTCTTGGTCTTGAGGTCCTTCCGCATTCGCATAGATTACACATTTCTCAGGTAAAATACACATTAGATCTTCTTCATCGCAGCAATATGATAGAATGCAAACCATCTTCCACACCTCTTGCTGCCAAGGTCCGACTCGCCAATACTAATGGTGTTCTTCTTGACAATCCAACTAAATTTCGTCACTTAGTTGGCTCACTACAATACTTGACCTTATCTCGCCCTGATATTGCTTTCGCTGTTAGCACTGTTGCCCAATTCCTAAGTGCACCACGTTAGCCTCACTTAGTTGCTATCAAATAGATCCTTCAATATCTTAAGGGTTCTTTGACCAAGGCATTATTATCAGTCCCTCTCCTACACCACTTACCATCTGTGCTTTTTCTGATGCGGATTGGGCCGGCTGCCCTAACACTTGCCGTTCTACCACTAGTTACCTCATTTTTATAGGTTCCACTCTTATCTCATGGTGCTCCAAAAAGCAACCCACAGTTGCGCGCTCCAGTGCTAAGTCGGAATATCTCTCCTTAGCACATGCTTGTGCTGAAACCGTATGGGTCAATTTCCTTCTTCATGAGCTCGGTTGCCCTGTTTCTTTTCCTATATCACTGTACTGTGACAACATCAGTGCCACATACCTTGCTGGAAACCCAATTCATCATGCTCGCACTCGCCATATCGAATTGGATTACCATTTGTTCGCGAGAAGGTTGCTCTTGGCAGTCATCGAGTTCTCTTTGTCCCATCTGATGATCAAATTGCTGATCTTTTAACCAAGGGCCTCCATAAACGGTGTCATCTTCAGCTTACAAGCAAACTTGTACATCCACGGCTGTCCAGTTTGAGGGGGAGTGTCACGCAATTAACTCAAGTCAACTCTATGATTCCACAATCAACTCAAGTCAACTATATGATTCCGCAATCAACTCAAGTCAACTCTATGATTCCATAATTAACTCAAGTCAACTATATGATTCCGCAATTAACTCAAGTTAACTCTATGATTCCTACATTATAGGACTAATCACCTAGAATCATGTATATGCTATAATTATGTTAGTTTTCCTTATTTGATATTACTAGGGCTTCTAGGGTTTCAATATTCTACACATATATATAGCAATGTAATATGTAATATTTCCATTAAGCAATATATTTCTACAATTCCCTATTCAGTCTTTAGAAAAATTTAGAACTGTTCTGTCTTAAAATAAATAAATAAATAAATAAATAAATAAATAAAAACACAAACGATCCCTTACTTTTTTTTTTTTTTTTGTTTTATTTAATGTATTTTAATTTTTATTCAGAGTATGTGGTGATGGGTGATTCAAGTTGATCGATTTGTGTGTGTGTATTTTTTAACTATAGGTTGATTTGTGTTTACAGGTTGCTTTGTTTTGATGGGTTAATGGTCCATTTTTAATTTTTATTGCTTCTATGCTTGGTAATCTAAAATTGATTCAAAATTCAAATCAAATGACAAACATTTCGTTTTCTTTTTGTTTTCTTTTTTGATGTTTTCCTACTGTCTACTCTACTGTGATTGTGGTTTTCTATTATTTGTAGAATTTCTTACAATTTATGTATTTCCTCTAATATTTCATTTTTTTTAAGACCCGATGCTCTATTTCTTAAATAATAATAATAATAATAATAATAATAATAAATCTGATACTCTATTTTAATGATCATGTAAAAGAAAATTATTGTGAAAGTTAGACCTATTAATCTAAGGGAATTAAGCAACTTCACCGACCCGATCAATTCAACCTGATAAATATTTGGTTGGGTTGGGTGGATTTTAGGTTGGGTTGTGTTGAAATTTTTCAAGAGTGACGATATTTGCGCCCCTCAAAAATTATATGTACACCTCAAATTAATATATTTTTTAAAATCCAATAATACTCGAGTATAATTACCAAAAAGACTAAATAGTTTGTAAGTACCCCCACAAATAATTATTAATTAGTTTCCTATTTTAATTTTTTGTGAAAAAAAGTTTCCTATTAATGATTAGATATTAACATATATTATTAAAAAACTCCTTCCATTTTCTTAAACCCTAGATTCTCTTTTAAATACTAATTTCAAATATATTTTCAATTTCTTTTAAGGAAATACAAATTGATTGCTAAGTATGGAGAACGAATCAAAATCATCAATATCAGTTATTCTTCAATTTCATCAAAAACTTTTCTACTTCCAAATCAATTGGGTCATGGCACAAACCTTGCATTCCTACCACTTTTACAAACAGGAAATGGATCCCCAACCAACAAACCTCAAATCGTAGTGATTTGTTTGACATGACGAGAGAGAAAAAAGAAAGAAAAATAGAGTTTGATTTTATGGAATGAAAACATAGAAAAGAAAAAGTGGGGGAAGAGAAAGAACAGTGATAGAATTAAAGATAATAATAAAATTGATTAAATAGCATAATAATATGTTTAAGTGGTGTGTACTTACAAAAATTTAATACAATATAATTTAGAAAAGGATATTTTTTGTATTAAGTGGGGTTTATTTATAAATTATAATTTTTAAAAAAAATTTGATAGGTGTGGTTACGAAATGGGTGTACAAACAGTTTTTAAAGGGTGTCATTATCGCCACTCATTTTTCAACCTGAAATATGATTAAATTCCAACCCAACCCAACCCAAAAACGCATACCCCTCGATCTCATAGGGCTTCTGTTAGCTCTTATTAGGGTGGTGGTTCTAGTAGGGCATATATCTTGATTTTCTAGTTATTATTTCAATAATGCTAAACATCCCATCTAAAATCCCACATTTTTCATCCCACTACATGTGGCATATGAGGTGTCAAATTGTGAGTGGATACATGGGAATGTATCCACTCACAATTTGACACCTCATATGCCACATGTAGTGGGATGAAAAATGTGGGATTTTAGATGGGATGTGTAGCATTACTGTTATTATTTTTGGGTTGTTTTCGGTTTTTAATTTTAGAGGAATTATTTGATAATTAATTAAGGGTAAATATCAAATTTTAATGAACTAAAATTAATGAGTTGATAAATGATGTGACAAAGCTACTAAGGTGGCGTTTGTTTTTTTTGTCTGAAATCTGAATAGATCTTAACGGTTCTGAAATCTGAATAGGATTTTCTGAAATAAATAAATAAACCCTATCACTATCATTTACTCATCCTATCACGTACTTTCTCATTCTCATCCTCATCTTCACCATCGGCAGCAGCCACCACACATCTACATCTATTCATTTTTTTTCTCTCATCCTCATCTATTCATCTTCAACCACACCATCATCCACCATTCCACCGCCGTCTCTCCTCTTCTCTCTCCCCATGAAGATCCCGACGATCTCCAGATGGATTTGGAGATCAATTCATCTGTTGTTGAAGAAGCATGAAGCGGCGGAAGCGACGGCGGCATTTTCTTTCATTTGTTCAAGTGTTGTCGAGGGAAAGCACCATTGTTCAAGACCCTATAATTGTATTCATCAAATTCTATCGCTTCCCCAAAAAAGTCAATTTTTGAATCATAAAGGTTATTAGAATTTGTTGTTTCGATTTCTTTAACATAGGATTTGGTCTCTTCTTGTTCTAATGCCATGAAAACAAACTTTGATTCCTCTGTCATTGTTGCTGGTGAAGATGATGGTTTTGAAACTTTGATTCAGGTGGATTGGAATAATGTGAATTGTAGGAGGGTATTTTGGGTATGAAATTTTAAAATAATTTCAGACCCAAACAACTTCAAACTTTAGCCAGGATTCCCGACTTTTTGATTTCAGATGCATTTTCATGATTTCCAGATATCAGATGACCAAAAAAATAATAATTCATGATGTCTGAAAGGGTGTTTCAAACGCCTTAAGACTTCAGACCACAAAAACAAATAGGCCCTAAGATGCAACATCGTTAGTCACCATTTTAGATTTTTGGGTGAAGTAGAAAATCCATTTGAAATAATTTTATAAATTATAATATTAAAATAAATGAAACTAATGGTGTGGGAAGATCATGGAAAGGTGAGGATCACCACCCTTAATGAGTCCCTGATCCATCTGGACACTTTTTTTTCTTTCCAAAACGTAATTTAAGCTTGTGAATCTACAGTAAATACAAACAAAGCTCAGACAAAGATTACATAGATGATTAATCAAAACAATTCTTTTTATTTTTTATTTTTAAAAAAGACTTGTGAAATACAGCTGGATAAAGCATAAAAGTTAAATATATATATACAGAAATTCTATTATCAGTTCCTTGAATGTGGACACTTTGACTTGGCTGTATGCACTTATCAGTCAAAGTATTTAAATCCAATGGTCCACATACAAGGAACTGATATAATTTTTATCGGTTCGAACTGATAATAGAATTTGTGTATATATATATATATATATATATATGTTTGTACATCGCTAGTGTTGTGATGAGTGGCGTTTGATCAATAAAAATTCAAAAATCTGACATGAGAATTGTCGAGAGTAGAGAATATGGTGTTGTGGAAAAGCAGAGGATAATTTCAGAGAGAGAGAGAGAGAGAGAGAGAGTGAGTGGTGCACAGCACATGGAGACGGTGATGGATGGATGGTAATGAGAAAAGAGTTGATAAGAAGATGACAAAAAAATACCAAAATTATGTCGATGCCTTCACGGGTGTGCAGTGTGCACCTGCTGTTTCATAAAAAGTGTACCTTCTTCACATGCCAACTAGTAGTCTAGTACGGTGGGCATTTTGAATATATTTCTCTCAATATATTTCTTATTTTTACGACGGGTTTAATTATCTCATTTTGAATTGTACGGTGGAATATTTCGTTATAATTATAGTATTATTTTTTAATCCAACACCGAATTAGTTAGGGATCTAAATGGGATTTACCAATATCAAGTATTTCATACACGGTTCGGATCTCGGCATTTCATACACAGTGCAAATATTTACCTCCTCATTGGGAGATATCTAATCTCCCTATAGGGAAACAACTATTTAAGCATATTTATAAAATGTGCTCCGTCCTCCCACTACTAACTTGGAAGATGGTATGCACAACTTAAATTAAGAGGGGTTGTGACGGTTTCGTTTTTATAAATCACCAACAATCACAAACCCTTATGAATAGCTAGCTTAAGTTAAAACTAAGATTAACTAGAAATCCTTTCTCCATAAGATATTATTGCTAATGCCTATTAAACATGTATTTTCTGTAAGCTTAGCAGTAGAGGTTGGGGTCTCAAAATCTATTCAATTTATAATCTGACCATTAATATTTTAGGTTTTTTTTTCTTCCACTTTTTAAATCACATGTGAACATAACTCTTAGTCTATGATAGAATTATATGATTGTCCATGATTAATCCCACCCTAGCTTACTATTATCTATAGGTCCCATAGCCATTCCAAAAAGCTCTCTCTCTCTCTCTGTGTGACATTGAGGCATCATGGAGGGATGGAAGTTATTAGAAGTCATATAGTAAAGCAAGTATCTATGTGCGCGCATGCTATAGAGGGCTTGCTAGCCTTTCCAAAAATCTTCATTGTTAAATTAACAATGTCTTCTTCTTCTTATTCTTCTCCTTCTCCTAATTGTTTTTCTGCAATTGCTGGTGGGTGGTTGAAACTGCTCTTCTGGGGGGTGTGGTTATGGAGCTGTGGAGGAAGAGCTGCAAGTACAGTGAAACCAGGTGAGATTTCAAAGGTGGAAGATGCCCAGAACTTCCATATATACTATGGACAAACCTTCAAAGTCGTCAAGAACGCCATGGATGGCCACAGCTACCTTCTTATCCAGGTACCTACATCCTCCTATTTATCAACTTTATTTTACTCTATATCATGTAATGTCAGTTGTTAGTAAGATATTATCCGTTTTAGGTTTTAATTTTTGTACCTCGAAAATCTTAAATCTTGACTTGATAAGTAAATCACTAATTAATTTTTCTAAATTTACTTTGATAAGCTTTATTTATTTATTAACTTTTTTCATAATCATTTTCATTGGATAAATGTGCTTTATAAAAAGATTATCTACTAATTTCCTGCTATACTAAGCTATGAATTTGTGCCAATTGGAATCCAAATACAAATCAGAAACCAGACCACACTTGACTGAGAAGGGTGTTGCACAGTTCCTCAACTCATTGTTGATTGATTCTAAATGACCCCCAAACATTTCCCAAACCACACCACTTTGCTAAACTCGTTTTAACTCATCACATTATCAAATACTATACAATGTACAATACAACCCCAAAAAATATAGGCCAATACCTTCCTAACCAAACCCCATTTTGTAAGATAATATGTAAAAAACACTTAGGCCCATTTACGAATCAAATCAATGGTAATCAACTTCCATTGAAAAAGGGAATTATGAAAATAAAAACTTAGGTGGTGTTTGGATATGTTTTTAAAAACTGTTTTTTGTTTTTAAAAAAAAAAATGATTTGAATGTTGTTTGGCTACCCATTGTACAAAACTATTTCTGAAAACAAAAAATAACTTTTTAAAAGTTACAACTAAAAAGTTAAAAACAACTTTTTATTGTTTTCAATTGTTTTCAAAACAGGTTTTCAAAATAAACCATAACTTTTCCCTCCAAACAACTATTTCACTCATTTTAAAAACAATAACCAAACACTTTTATATCGTTTTCCGTTTCAAAAAACTACTTTTAAAAAACACTACCAAACACATTACATTTTTAAAAACATTATTTTTAAAACATGATTTCTATTTTTTAATAAAGTTTTCAAAAACATGATTTTAAAAACGATACCAAACGTGCCCTTAATTCCTTGGGTAGAAGTAGGAATTAAATTCACTTTTCAGCAAGTATTTAGCTTTTGATTTCTATACGGAGTTCAAGTAAATTCCCAACGGTTTTTAATTTACAGTGTAATTACAAATCAAAATTTAAGTTATATTTCCCTTTGTTAGTATTTTCGATTAGTTAGCGCGTTCTTAGTATCTCATGCCCTTTTGGATTTAATTATAAGATATTGACCACATAATATGTGTAATTTTTTTTTTTTAATATTATAATAATTTGAGATTTTGTAAAGGGTGACAGTCTCGAAACCCACAACCTCATCTTGCAATCTTCTTAATCAGTGATTAAATGGAATATTAATGTTTGAACAGAACAATTCAAGGATGGCCTCAAGGACAAAATATTGCACTTCAAGGATCAAATCCTTTGTCATCCCCTTGTCTAACTATTCTGTCGATACTGACTTATTTCCAGGTACATTATCTTTTTTCCTTTAAAGAGAAAAAGTTAATGCAGTTACGAGCAAGGACGAACCTGTGTGGGGATTAGAGTGGGCTTAACCCCTTAAAAAAAAACTAAATTAGTAAAAAAAAAAAATTAATTAAATAATTACTTTTAATTCCTAATCAAAGTAAAACATATAATCTTTCTTTCCTTTTTCTTCTTTCTATAATAACAATTATTTCTCTCTATTCTTCAAACTTGGTTCAATCTATTTATCATCATCAACATTTAGATATGTTTGAGTGAATATTATGACTTTAAATATTTTATTTTGTTACTTAAAAAAATATATTTTATTTTGTTTTGAAATTTTAGGGTTATTGTTAAATATAAATAATGAGATTTTAGGAGTAATCTAATTATTATTTAATTCAATTTTAAATTTACAAAGTAACGATATTGTTAGATGAATTTCATTAAATTTTTCATAACATTGTATTAGTATATTTAGAATGAATCAAACTAGTATAAGAATATTGTATAATTTAATTAGTGTTCCCATTTGTGTTTCATGTTTCTCTTATAATTTAATTTGATTTTTTAAAAATAAAATAATTTTTTGTAAAGTATTTATTTAGAATATACATTTTACGGGACGTCTCACTATATGTCCTTCTAACTAGGTGATGTCAATGTTCAGTAAAAAAAAAATTCTAGCCTACCTTAGTCTTCAATCCTGGTTACGTCCCTGGTTACGAGCGATGCATTCGTGTTTTTATAAAATTGTTAAGAACTAGGTTTTTTTTTATTATTTATTTTATTAGGCAAAATGCAACTAAAAGTGACTATTATTTCATCTTCATTTTCTTATGTAATCATAAATTATAATTAGATATTGCATATGATATTATTAGCAAGTTATCAATATTTAACACGAAAATTCTTCATATTTAATGAAATTATATGTGAAATATAAATAGTTACAATTTTTTTTCCCTTTCAATATTATCTTGTCCTCATTTTATGATATATCTCTTAACTCACTTTTTTTTCTTCTAAAATTCCAGTTTCCTTCTTCGAGGTGAGGGTTGTGGCTATCTGTAAGTTGTTATAATTAATTTCTATTTTACAAAAAGATTGTTTCATAATCCAAATATAATTTTATTTTATTTTTAAAATAAGGGATATAAAAGTTATCTATATATAATACAATCTAAAAAAATTATCATCAAGTTATTACATTTTTTTGCTTTTATAATTATTTGCATAATATATTTTGCACGTACAGTTGTTAGGATTATTAAGCAGCATGAAGGGGATGACCTCAGAATCAGTGGCTTCTGAATGTGTATTAAAATTATATGAAGGAGGAGAAATTGATATTATTAATAAAAGTGAGCCTCAACAATTTTCACAATTTTCAGCTCATTTTATCACCCAGTCTGATCATCCACAAGCCTGCAATTTTGCTAATTTTGTTCCATTCTCTGAGGAAACCCCTCTACAGGTAATATTTACCAAATCATACATATATATATAGATAGAGAGTATTTAAGTGCGGGGATTTCTGCACATGTTCATAAGGATCAACTTACGATATGTAACGTTACATATTCGTTTCTGTATGAAAAAACATGTGAAAATCTAGCACCCGATAGCTCTATAACTTTAGAAAAGGACAGTCCTGAACAAACTTTTGAGGACCATTCTTATTAGAGAAGCATGAATTTAACTAGAAAATTAATAATTTATTATTTGATTAATCTAGTTTTTATGCTGCTTTCAAACAACAGAGAGCGGAGTGGATAAAATTCTTGGGAGTTTTTGCAAATGTTGAAAGTAGAGCAAACCAAGTATACAATGCAGTAAGTATTATTTTTTATTTTATTTTTTTGGAATATTACAATAATTCGGGATTTTGAGGTGGGAGAAAGACTCGAACCAACCTCATAGTGTAGGTATGAGGTGCAAACTATTGAGCCAACCTCATATTGTCTGAATTTAGTATTATTAATTACATATTACATATTATTATTTAGTATATTTTATCAAAAAATTATTATTTAGTATATGTATAAATAGAGTAATGTTACTTTGTCTAAATTTGGTGTCCAAATGATATGACATCACTATGATCCATTTATTTAAATCATGCAAATCTAATACAATTATATATATATATATATATATATATATATATATATAATGAACTGACTTAAGGGAAAAAAGCATCACGATCATATGCTGAAAAACCCCTAGGTAGTATCTAAAACTATATAGATAAGAAAAGAAAATAACGAAGAGTAACAAAGGCCAAATCAGACACACACAAAAAAATAAAATAAAATAAAATAAATAAATAAAAATTCGGAATTTAAATGAATGGATTATAGTTATACCATGTCATTTAGATAAAACAACATTATTGTTATAAACAATTAGGATTTTCTGCTCATCTGAATTTCTGAATTTTAGTTTTTGCTTATTTGGTATATTTATAAACGGCTAGAATTCTCTGACGATCTGAATTTTAATTTTGCAGATTAAAGAGAACTATCTATGCTTGAATCAAGTAGCGGTAAACAAGACCAAGTCATTCAAACCAATAGTTGCTTGGATGGAGTTTTATGATGTTAGTATATCGCCCTTTCCAATTTATTATTTTCATTTCTTAAAATGATCATAAAATTATTCCCCACCCCCCGCTCTCTCTACTTAATATAACAATGCTTAAATTATTTCCTTTCGTCTTTTCAAATGTTTGATTTGATTAGGGCCGACCCTAGGGTAGCTATACGACCGCCTAGGCTCCATGTTTTTGTACTTTATATATAGTTTATATATAGGGATATTATTATTTTCCACCCTCACTTATAAGGTATTGGTCATTTTCCACCCTCTAGTTTTGGTATTGACCATTTTCCACCCTGCCATTAGTTTTGGATGGTAAAGTGTTCTTCATAATGTAAAATGACGTTGTTGCCCTTGCACCCTCTCTTTTTCAATTTTTAATTTTTTTTTTTTTTTTTAATCATCTATATCACCATCATCGTCAAAACCTCATCCAAACCCAGAAAAAAAATATCAACATTCAACTAGAAAAAAAAAAAATTTAAAAAGATTCTGGATCCACCAAACCTCAACCAAATCGAAGACAAACACCAAACCTCAAAAATCCAAACCCAATTCATCATCATCATAAACCCATACATGAAAAAATAATAATAATAAAAAGCTTGTTATACCAAAACCGATCCAAACCCAGAAAAAAAAAAAAAAAAAAAAACAAGATCCATCAAAAACAAAATTGAAAAACAAAGATAAACATCATCTTCTCCAAATCGGTATCTTTTAACAAAATAAAAAAAAGGAGCTAAACATCATCTATTCTCCAACCAAACCGATTTCAACACCCACAAACACAAACATAAATCTTCTCCAAAAAAAAAAAACAAAAAAAAAAACCAATTTCAACAACCACTACACAAACTGAGTCCCCAGATACCAAAATCTTCATCACCAATTTACCCTTTCTATTTTTTATTTATTTTTTAAATATTTACCCTTTATATTTAAGAAGATTTTTTTTTTTAACCATGGGACCATCAATCAAAAATCAAAACCCATAAAATCACATAAAAAACAAAAGAACAAATCATCACCATCAATTGGAAACCGAGAAAAGCGAACCCACCCAATATCAATTAGAAACCAAGAAAATCATTTATTTTTTTTAAAAAGAATCGAAAAAACCTACCTACCAACCCCGGATTCTAGCCACCACAAGCCGCCGGCCCCACCTGAGAGTGAGAAATCCAGAGAATTCGAGAGATATTTAGAAGAGACTAAGTGAGGGTGAGAGAAACAGAGATTGAGATTGAGTTGGAGATGAGGATGAGAGTTTGTGATAATGTTGGAGATTTGTAAAATATAAAAAAATAAAAGAAAAAAGAAAAAAGAAAAAAGATAAGAGTGGAGAACTGGAGATGAGATCGAGAGAAGAGAGAAACGAGGGAGGAGAGTCAGATAGTGTCGAGGATCGAGGAGAGAGCAAGTGACAGTTTTTTTTTTTTTTTTTTTTTTTTTTTTTTAAAGTTTATTTAAATATTTATTTATTATTGTTATTTTAATTTTCTTATTTAGTTTTTTATTAAATGATTTGTTTAATTATTATTTTGTATTAACTTTTCCATGTGCACTTACCATTATACCCTTACTGACCTAACAGAAAATTAAACATTTTAACAGAACAGTAACGGTAGGGTGTATTTTGACTATTAACTAAAATTAGAGGGTGGATTTTGGCCATTACTCAAACTAGAGGGTGGAAAATGACCAATACCTCATAAGTGAGGGTGGAAAATAATAATATCCCTTATATATATAGTCATTCTACTATCAATTCGTCTTGATATAAAATGTATCATGATGAAGAATGTGGATCATAGATTATAGAGAAGTTTTGACAAGTGTATACATTTTGAGTCAAAGTATGTAAATCTAATGGTTCACATTCTTTGTCCTGATATATTTTATATCAAGACGAACTGATAATATAAAAATTGTATATATATATATATATATCTATATATATAAAGAGTATGGATGGGTGTGGGGCTCGATGCGACGAGGAGGGTCCCCCAACCCCCACCCCATTCCTCTACCCCACCCAGTCACATCCTTTGATAAACTCATGCTTTAAAAGATGTTGACAACTAATCATACCGCATAATTTGGGAGGGAAAATATTAGAAAAGCCTAGTATTACTCTTTTTTTCTTCTGATTCAAATAATGGTAATAATTAATAGAGTGGTGCTACTGGAACTCCTTTAAAAATCTAACAATGCCCAAATATTCAAAATTCCTGACTTATTTATCTCCGAAATTGCCCTTTTATCTCTTTTCCAAACTTCAGGCACCCTAATAACACTGCTACACCAACCCCAAAATAGCGTTACTCTTTTCTTTTCTTTTTTTGGTTCTTTCATTTCTTTCATATACTTCCTTGAGTGCAGCATTACTATTTTTTTTTTTCTTCTGATTCAAATCATGGTAATAATTAATAGAGTGGTGCTTTTGGAACTCCTCAAATGATCTAACAATGCCCAATTATTCAAAATTTCTGACTTATTTATCTCCCAAATTGCCCTTTTTTTCTCTTTTCCAAACTTCAAGCACTTTAATAATATTGCTACACCAACCCCAAAATAGCGTTTCTCTTTTCTTTTCTTTTTTTTTTTTGGTTCTTTCTTTCTTTCATATACTCCCTCAAGTGCCTCCGTGATAATAGCGCCTTCTTCCATTTTTTTTTTTAATTTCATTAAACCATATTAAATAAAAGAACAAAAAAAAAAAAAAAAAAAGTCTCTCTGATAGTAGTAAAGAGATTACGTAGCTACCCTCCCGTCATCCTATGCCTATTAGGACTGCACATATATGTATTTAGGTCTTGTACTTAGACGCAATCTTTTACTACTGTAATGTGTATAAATATTGCTCAATATGATGAATAACATAAGGTTGTTTTCATTCTCAAATATCCAAACCTATTATAGTATCAGAGCATAGCTAGGAAAAAGCTAAAGATCCTGAAACCCTAAAATCTCTCTTATTTTTCTTTTTCTCCCTTCCCTAAACACTGCCAACAGCCGACCATGACCACTCCAAGCACACCCGAATCCTCCTCTGCCGCTATCTCTTCTCCTCAAGTTTTTATCATGGGCGTTAATAACAACAACCAAAACGCCAACCAATCCCTCATTGCTATCAACTCCAATCAAGTTCCTATCAAACTCACAAAATGAGGGAACTATGTAGCCTAGAAATCCCAATTTGAAAACCTCCTCTTCGGCTATGGTCTTATGGGATACCTAGACAGTACCAAACCATGCCCACCTGAATCTATCTCTGTCACCACTACCACCTCCACTGATCAGCCTTCAAACGGAACAATTGCCAACTCTGATCATCTCCCTTGGCTTTGTCAAGACCGTCTACTACTACATGCCATTTAGGTTTCTTGCATGGGCGCAGCACAATTAATAGTGACCTGATCCACAACTTCCGCACAAGCCTGGAACAAACTTGAAGCCACATACGCCAATCGATCCAACACTCGCAAACTTGGACTTCTTGACTCACTCACCAACGTTTCCTTAGTAGACAAATCTGTAGCCGACTACATTCAAGGTATCAAAAATATTCTTGACAACCTTGAACTAATTGGTCACCCAGTCGATGATGGCGCCATAGTAATCCACACCTTGAATAGCTTAGGTCCAGCCTACCTACCTACATTTTGCCTCTGCAATCCGAGCCCGAGACATACCGATAACCTTCGAAGAGCTCTATGATAAACTACTCGATCATGAGGCTTTTCTTCAGCGTGATAAAGCAAATAAAGGTGGTCCGGTAATAACGGCACAGTTCAATCAGAGAACCTACAACAGGAAGGGATGTAACCAACATGGAAAAACGATCATGGAGTCCTTGAAGAAAGTCCATGGCACGATCTTGATTTTGCTGATCAATAATGCTTTTCGCATTACCACAGATACATGGAGTGACACAAACAATGGAATTGAGTTCATCCCATAAGGATTTGAGTTGTGTGAAATATAATGAAATAGACATACCTTCCTGCTTAAGGGCAGAGATTGATTGTTTCAATTGATAGATCTTAGGAGCATTTGATTGAGAAAAACGATCCTTAAGGTCTATCCAAATTTGTGCTGTAGTTTCAGTATACAAGATACTTGGACGGATCTCAGGTGAGACTGAATTAAGAATCTAACTTCCAACCAAATCATTACATCGTTCCCAGTTGGAAATATCATTTTTCTCCTTTGGTTTTAGAAGTGACCCATCAATAAAACCCGGCTTACTTTTTGCACGAAGCGCCATTGTCACTGCACGACTCCATGATCCATAATTGTCTCTTGTCAATATAGGTGTAATAAGAATAGTAGAAGGGCTATCTAAGTGATTAATGGCATAAGGATCGGTTTTCATGGGTATTGATGACTACGGAGATGATGATTATGGTGTTATGTTGGTGGTAGGATTTTCATTAGACATGGTGAAGAAACAAAAACAAAAAAACAAAAAAAAAATTGAATTAAAAATATGATTTTATAGCTTTGATACCATGTGAAAATGGTGAGAACGACAGGAGAAGAAGTAAATGATTTTGAACAGTCTTTTATTCATTCAATGATCGTATATTATATAGGCAGATTACAAAGGAGATTTAAATTTAAAATATACACAAAAGTAGGAAACTAATTAACAAACTCAGTAAATGAAAACTAAAAACTATTACAGAACTAAATGACCTGAAATATAGGAATGGACTTGGTCTTGATTTCTTCGTTCGACTTCACTCCCTCCATTCAAGTAAACTTCCTTCCACAAATGTCTCCTCTAGCAAATCATTGACTTCTATGATAGAATCTCACGATGCATTATCTTCTCACACCATACAACCTGCTAGTATTTATGTAGATGACAACCTCAATATGGCAAATACCATATCAGACACATGTTCTATACCATCTTCGATCGAGTCGGCTCCAAGGTAAGATTCTTCGTCCAATGTGAAAGACATTAACCCTACCTCAAATTATCCCATGACTACCTGTTCCAAGAATAACATCTCCAAGCCCAAAGACATACAAAAACTTTATCCATGCCTTTACCATATCACAAACATCCACTTCCTGATTTAATTTAACCTACCTCAGCCTCCCAAGCTATCAAACACCCAAAATGGAAAGAAGCCATGTGTGGTGAGCTTAACGCTCTCACAAAAAATGGCACATGGGAATTGGTTCCTCGAAGCTCATCTCAGAATATTATTCATTGCAAATGGATATTCTGGATCAAACAGAAATCGAATGGCAGTATTGATCATCATAAAGCACATCTAGTTGCAAAGGACATTCATCAACGATCGGGAATTGATTATCATGAAACTTTCAACCTCGTTATTAAGCCTACTACAATTCGACTTGTACTTTCAATTGCACTCTTAAAAGGGTGGGTTGTAAATCAATTAGATGTCAACAATGATTTCCTTTACGGTCATCTTTTTGAAGAAATGTACATGTCACAACCACCGGGCTTTATTGATACCTCTCGACCTAATCAAGTTTGTTGTCTTCATAAAGCTCTTTATAGCCACAAACAAGCCCCACGTGCAAGGTTCCATGAGTTGAAAAAATTCATTTTATCTTTTGGTTTCGTTAATTCTAAATTTGATACTTCATTGCAGAACATGGTATGTTTTGGTTAGGGATTTGAACCGATGAACGCAAAAACGACATGCCTAATATTCGCCCATAACTCATAGCAATTAACATCTATAATAGAAAAATAAGATGAGAGAGAATAAACAATCACACAACATAAGATATTCGTGGAAAACCCTAAATCAGGGAAAAAACCAGGGGCTGTCAGGACGACAGAGAAAGTTCAACTATATAATAAATTGTTACAACCATATACTTCAGGATTCTCTCCATCACATCTTAACCCCAAACCATGGAGCCTCACTAAGTCCCCAAGCTCACAACCGAGCTTTACATTATGACTCTCAGCTCACAACGCTCACAAGATCCTCACAAAGAACCCCCTAATATCCCCTAGGTCTCCCCTAAATATCACCCTCGGATCTCTAACTTGATCCACTGATATTCCCTAAATCCATCCATAGATATTTCTTTGGGTCTTGATCGGGCGATCGTTGACGTTTGTTAGAAAAGATATTTCTATTCTAATTACCTTGCAAATGCAACGAGTCAAAGGACTAGTATAGCAAATAAGCAAGGGTCGTTCCCACAGAGAGATTGAATCCGTTAACTGTATCTAGCTCTAGAGTTTATGAAAGTAATGTAAATGGAATGTGATGTGGTGAGAATGGTGTGTGAGAGTGAATATGCAAACTAACTAAATAACTTAAAGCTAAGGATAGAAATGTAACCGAGTGCTTGCCTTTCTAATTAGTTTACTCCTAATTACGTTATTTTACTCCTAAAGGCAACACACCCTAGCTACGAAAATAATGGTGGCTTGGAGAGATGCAAGATATGAGCCACACATGGGAAATCGATTCACCAAACACAAGATGCAAATCATGTAGATTGTAGATCATGTGAATACCATTTAATTTAGTAAAGTGTTCGTTCTCTTGATTGGGAAATTCCCAAAATCAAGTCATCACTCTCCAAGGTCAGAAGAGTAATTGTGTCTAGGTTTAGACCCATTAAGCACAAGAACATGAACCAAAGCTATCCAAGTAAGGGTATGCATAAGCTTCTCCCATTCTATAGAGCTAATAGCCAAGCTCATACCCAGAATGGTAATCCAATTACAAACTCAACTCTCAATCACTCTAATCATTCTAAACATAGCATGTTAAATCATCTACCAACATACATACACAAATGAGATATTTGATTACAACTACTCCTACATCGTTAGTTAATCTACTCCTAATCTCATCCATACATACATATCAATATATAACTCTCCATACATATGAATATCACAATAAGAGATTATAATGGATAGCATAGAATAAAACAAAACACAAATCAAATCAAAGAACAATACAAACATAATATAGCATAAGTGTTGGTTACAAATATTCCCACATGGGTTACACATTAATAGAAAACAAAGAGATGAGTAATAAGAGATAACCCTTAAAAACAAGTCTTCTAAAAGCTCTCAATATACAATGAACTTCCATGGCTCGGTTTTGAGACACAAGCCCTCCTTTCTCTCTGTATCTAATCCTCCATGGAAGGCTTTCCATGGAGGAAAATCCTCCATGGAAGCTTGAAGGTTGCTCTCTCTCTTTTATGGTGTAAGATCAAAGATCTAGGTATTAGGTTGTGGTGCACTTGGTTCACCACCTCACACTTAGAAAGAGAGACAAAATGGTGTATTTATAGGCTGGGCAAGTTTGGGGGGAGGGGGGGGGGGGGGGGGGGGGGGGCATGAATGGGGTGTGAAAAGACTAAAATACCCCTAAAAATATCATCATTTCAGCTCTGACGGGGGTTTGGCTAGTTCAGCCCACTGGTTCTTTCCCGTGGTAGTATTCCCACATGGGTTTTCCCGCGATGATAACCCGCGGGTTCTTCTGATATTCTACCGCAGCTTTGTTCCTTTTATCCCACGGCTTCTTTCATACGGAGGTATTCCCGCGTGGGTTTTCCACGGCTTCATTCTTGCTGGTCCGTGGGTTCATTCTCGTGGAACAAACCATCGGTGGTCTTCTTTATACATATTTGCCCTGTTTTGCCCACATTTGGTACAAACATCTTCTTTGTGGGATATTTACCTGCACATAGCTAAAACACACATTATATACACAAAAGTGCTCGAAAACAATAACAAAAGATAGGAAAAAGGAGCACTAAATGTGAACATTTGGAGCACGATAAGGTCTCCCTAAGATCTCATCCATTCTCTCTAATGTTACATGGTGTTCTTTTTGCTCCACAGCCTTAAATCTAAAAACATAGATATTAGGTCTATTTATACTAGTTACAGAGAGTTTAAGATAAAATGAAATCATATTCTTAAACGTACAAGACTTACTTGTTTCATATAAATACTATTTCCTTTTATGACAAGTCTTCTTGTAAAGAGTAAATCCTTTTCCTTCAAGCACATGGCTTTCCTGTTCCGCATGAAGACAAACCATTTTTCCTTTTCTGATAAGCGCAAGAACTTCTAGAAGAATACCTCTCCTATTTTCGTGCAACTTCCATTACCTCTGCAAAATACGTCGTCACCGTGGTTAGGGTCACGGTTGGCCACCCACGCCCTACACCATGGAATACTTCTGGAGAAGACAGCTTAGTAAACTGCGATATGCTTCTTTTGCCTATGTTATGGTCTGCGCCGCGCAATACTCACTGGAGTTGACCGCTCCCTGTGCTGCGGTCCATGCGCCTTGTCTACACCGGGGTCCACACTATGGTTCCTTCCGGAGTCCGATTCTTTAGTTCTTCTTCATCTTTAAACCTCCCTCAAACACCACCATATCAACTTCGTTTGGTTCAATTGAGTTCATTCGAGAATATGAGCCAAAACCTAACAGTTTCTTTCTCAACACAATCATATAAGGGACTTACTTGAACGATTCAAAATGGAAGGAATGAAGGAATCATCCACACCAATGAGTACCACTACCAAGCTCCTTCTTCATGATGGCACTCGCTCCGCCGATGCGACTCATCATCAAAGACTTATTGGTGGCATGCAGTACTTTTCGCTTTCTCGCCCGAATGTTGCTTATGCTGTAAAGACTAAAATACCCCTAAAAATATCATCATTTCAGCTCTGACGGGGGTTTGGCTAGTTCAGCCCACTGGTTCTTTCCCGTGGTAGTATTCCCACATGGGTTTTCCCGCGATGATAACCCGCGGGTTCTTCTGATATTCTACCGCAGCTTTGTTCCTTTTATCCCACGGCTTCTTTCATACGGAGGTATTCCCGCGTGGGTTTTCCACGGCTTCATTCTTGCTGGTCCGTGGGTTCATTCTCGTGGAACAAACCATCGGTGGTCTTCTTTATACATATTTGCCCTGTTTTGCCCACATTTGGTACAAACATCTTCTTTGTGGGATATTTACCTGCACATAGCTAAAACACACATTATATACACAAAAGTGCTCGAAAACAATAACAAAAGATAGGAAAAAGGAGCACTAAATGTGAACATTTGGAGCACGATAAGGTCTCCCTAAGATCTCATCCATTCTCTCTAATGTTACATGGTGTTCTTTTTGCTCCACAGCCTTAAATCTAAAAACATAGATATTAGGTCTATTTATACTAGTTACAGAGAGTTTAAGATAAAATGAAATCATATTCTTAAACGTACAAGACTTACTTGTTTCATATAAATACTATTTCCTTTTATGACAAGTCTTCTTGTAAAGAGTAAATCCTTTTCCTTCAAGCACATGGCTTTCCTGTTCCGCATGAAGACAAACCATTTTTCCTTTTCTGATAAGCGCAAGAACTTCTAGAAGAATACCTCTCCTATTTTCGTGCAACTTCCATTACCTCTGCAAAATACGTCGTCACCGTGGTTAGGGTCACGGTTGGCCACCCACGCCCTACACCATGGAATACTTCTGGAGAAGACAGCTTAGTAAACTGCGATATGCTTCTTTTGCCTATGTTATGGTCTGCGCCGCGCAATACTCACTGGAGTTGACCGCTCCCTGTGCTGCGGTCCATGCGCCTTGTCTACACCGGGGTCCACACTATGGTTCCTTCCGGAGTCCGATTCTTTAGTTCTTCTTCATCTTTAAACCTCCCTCAAACACCACCATATCAACTTCGTTTGGTTCAATTGAGTTCATTCGAGAATATGAGCCAAAACCTAACAGTTTCTTTCTCAACACAATCATATAAGGGACTTACTTGAACGATTCAAAATGGAAGGAATGAAGGAATCATCCACACCAATGAGTACCACTACCAAGCTCCTTCTTCATGATGGCACTCGCTCCGCCGATGCGACTCATCATCAAAGACTTATTGGTGGCATGCAGTACTTTTCGCTTTCTCGCCCGAATGTTGCTTATGCTGTAAAGAAACTTGCAAAATACATGCACTGCCGCAAAGCGACATCTTCGCTATCTCAAGCATACGATTTCACATGGACTTCTTCTTCAGCACTCCTAAACGTCGACTCTTACTACCTATTCAGATGCTAATTGGGCAGGGAATCGAGATGATTGCTCTTCCATTTTTGCATATGTAATCTTTCATGGAGGCAATCCAATCTCTTGGTACTCAAAAAAGCAACGAACCGTTGCTCATTCCTCTATAGAAGCTAAAATACCGTTCAGTTGCTTTGACCGCTGCCAAACTATCTTGGCTCACCAATCTCCTCACAGAACTTGGAGTAACACTTCTTTAACCTCCCCATCTCCTCTGTGATAACCTTGGTGCAACATATTTATGTGCTAATCTAGTTTTCCTTTCTCAGATGAAACACATAGCCTTGGATTATCACTTTGTGCGAGACAAAGTTGTGAATGACTCTCTTCAAGTTTCACATGTTTCCACCTATGACTAGGTTGCTGACATTCTAACTAAGCCACTGGCAAAGACGCGGTTTGCTTCTCTACGGTCCAAGATCGGTGTTTCCGATGGAAGCACCATCTTGCGGGGCATAATAGGAAATAACCATCTGCTGCAAATTCCTCTATAATCACAGAGCAATCAAATGTCAACACTTGATCATAGGCTTTATTTTTGTACAATCTCTGTTTACTATAATTCCCTAACATTAGGAATATTTCATATTTATTTCTTTCCTAATTCACTATACTATGTAAGTTTATATAAATTGTACTCAAGTATCATAAACATAATATAAGCCATTTCAATATTTCTTAAGCTCATTATATAACAATGAAAATAAAAACAAATGCCAAAAGTAACTTTAACTTACTTTTAAATGAAGATTGTTTCAATATATATGATGTCATTCTCTTAGTTTCTTCGATAATAAGAGGTTGTGTGAAAGAAAAAAATAACAGTTGGGTTTGAAATGTAAAAAAAAAAAAAAAAAAAAACTTTTTTTATGTAAACAAAATGTGTGTGAATATAGGTTTTATTTGAATTTGTAGAAGAGTTATTGTTGAACTGTACGTCTAATTAACTAATTTTGGTAAAATATATAAATATAATATTAAACAAATTTAAAATAAAGGATATCATTAGGTCAATTAAGGGGTTCCACTAGTACCACTCTAGTTAATAACCTTTGAATAAATAGGAGCAAATTCGGAATCGACAGTTCTCTTTGTTATGTTTACATGGGTAATGGTACAGAGGGCCAAATCACACTTTTTTTACAAGTATCTATAAGAGGAAAAAAAAAATCAAATAACTGAATGAATTTAGATCATCTCCTAACCTAAGTTTTTCCTAAGCTTTGAAAGATCTATCGACATGTGGCAATTATTTATTTTTTATTTTATTTCATTTATTATCCAATAAATGACATCTTTGATTTCTCACCTTCAAATTCTAGAAACCCATGTGTCCTACTTTCATCGATCCATTTAACTTCTTAAAAAAATAATAATTAATCACTTCTTAAACTACAGCTATTTGTACCAATACCAATGCAATATATTTTATTTTTTTAGGAAGCAATATTTTTTTTTAATTCAAGAAGAAAATACTTTTCTCAAACACTGTATGCTAGAGAGATGGAGTGATTGAATAAAGGCACAGTTGATGAAATCTAGAAAAAATAGATGATCTGGAAAGAGCTTGGCACTGATAGCTATTTTCATTCATGAAGAAAACAAAGATTAAACAAATAGGGACAATCTTAAAAATTGCCAAGTCTTGAGTTCATCAAAGACTCAAAGTTTATGTATTTTTATGGCAGATGGATATTGGAAGATTGGATGAGTTGACAAAAAGAAAGAAGGAGATGAGTTGTTAAGGAAAAAAAAGAAGAAGATGATGATGAGCAGTTCATTGGTGATTGTAAAAAATTAGGGGATTAAATTTTTTAATGAAAATTAAATTGTTTATGGGTTGACAAAAATCCCTAATAAAATGCTTTAACTTGTCTAACTATTATCGACAAATATAAAAAATAAATCTTGTCCATTGAAATCTGTAATTACCACATGTAAAAGATACTTGAAAGTTTAGAAAAAACTCAGGTTAGGAGAGTGGAGAGCACCGTATTATAATTCTCCTTGGGATCCCAAAAACTTAATGTGGGCCCTGGTCTGATATTCTTAATAAATTACATCATTTTAGAGGAGGTTTTCGATAGATTATATAAAACTTATGCAAAACTAAGGTCGACATATTTTAATGAACAATTTACTTTATTATTTATTCAGGGAGTGTGGTCTTTCACCCAGGAAGCACTCAAGTTAAAGGTACAATTCACTTTATTTTTATATTTTTCATAAGATGTCATTTTTACTTTTAAGATTGTGTTATTATTTTGAACTAATGGGTTTTTTTTTTTATTATTTAAATATCAAACAGATAATAATAAAAAAAAAAAATGACTTGATTCATTATCAACATACATGAAATTAATATTTAGTTGGCTTGTAATAGAATACTGTCTTTGAAACCAATTTTAGAAAGAGTAATGCTAAGCTTTCTAAATTTTATCTCAAAAACCTTCTCAAATGATATTGGCATGTGAGATGTTGAATGGTGAGAGATGTGATGTGGACAACTCACATGCCAACATCATTTAAAAAGTTTTTTAAGAAAAAATTCGGGAAGCCTAGCATTACTCTTTTACAAAAGAGTTAATCACAATTTAAGAAGAGTTATTTTTGTTAATTATTAATTCTTTTGTGGTGGAATTATATCTAATAGTTTCTTAAATTTTCTAACAGTAATTTTCTTTGAATTGAATTGGAAATCAGTATGTGGAAGATGCAGGCGGAGAAAATGTAGATAATTCTATCAACAAAATGACTTATAACATCTCCAATCCTGATGATTTGGATCAGTTGCATGCCATCCTTTGTGTAAGTTTTTTTTAATTTTTTTAATTTTTTTATTCATGAATTTTATTTATGCTTAATTTTTTATTTTCTGATATATATATATACATCTATTTATATATATGGAGGTCTAGCATATATTTATTTTACTTTTATTTAGACTGTGGATGTAGTAATTGATGGAACATACACTTCAGAGCCAGTAAACTACACTCAATCAACATTTCTCCAAAATATAAATGTTGAAGATCACTCTTGTTTTGCTTTTCTTGCAAATCAAAGCTTATGGAGATTTGACAAAAGAATTCAAAATTCCATTTTAGGTATGTATGCATCTTTAATTCATATCATCTTATACATATATCTACACTTTGATCCGTACGAAAGTTTGTATTTCATTTTACAAAATTGGTTTCTCAACTATCCACCGTTAGATACATAGTCAGCATTCACTTTAGATACATTTGGTTATGATCTTAGAGGGGTGTATTCAACCCAAATTTCATTGGATTTGATTTGATTCTATTGGATTTTAGAAATCTGGGTGTATTGGATTCAGATTTCATTGGATTTGTTTGAAATCCATCAAAGTCTGGGGGTATTCAATCCAGATTTCGTTGGATTTCAAACAAATCCAACGAAATCCAGGTGTATTCAACTCCGATTTTGAAGGATTTCAAACAAATCCAATGAATCCAATGAAATTTGGATGTATTCAAAATCCCATAGATTTGGATGGATTTGTTTAAGGGGGGTATATTGGATTGAGATTTTAATAGACAATTTTTGGGTGCAAGGATTTGATGGATTTGCAAGACTATTAGGATTATTAGGATTGTTAGGATTATACTTTTAGGATTATTAGGATTATATGAACTAGACTTTTAGGATTCTGAAAGAGTCTTTGAACTTTATTTATAGACTAATAGGATATCTAGACTTTATTTCAAGACTTTTTGGACTTTTAAAAATACGGACTTTCAAGAGTCGATTGTAGTATTCAATTTTCTCCCAAGTTCCGGCGTTCTATAATCTTGTTGAGGGCAGTCACTGAACAACAAAAATTGAATAAAAACATGTATAAGCTATGAAGAGAAGTAATAAAATTTTAAAATACCACCGACCAACACATAACCTTCCACTGGTTCATATGGTCAAGGAACTTAATATCGGTATCGGTATCAATATTGGGCTTCTAAATTTACAGATATTTCGGGGATATTATCGATATCGGTGGATATTCTGTAAAAATGAAAAAAATGATGGATATTTACATCTAAAGTTAGATTTTTTTTTTGTGAAATTTTAGGATAAGCTTAAACAAGTAATTATACATCAAATGAATCATATTTCAATGATAAATTAGTATAGTTATGAGTTTATTATAAATTATAATATAGATAGAGTCTGTATATAATTTTTTAAATTGAGTATTTAATAGAATAATATTTTGTTTCAGTTTTACAATATATACAATATAAAGAGATTAAATATTTAATAAACAAAATTATCGTTAAAAAATCTATATAGTTCCACACTTCCAAGATTCTGTCTTAAATCATAATTCATACATAATAAATTAATAATACTATTTACCCAAAAAAAAAAAAATTAATAATACATTGCATGTTTGAAATTTAAAACCAAAATGAATTCCTTGCTGGTTCAAATACATAAGATACATTTCTATCTTGATTCGAACAATAATTTTCCCAAGAAAACATGATTGTATAGTTTCAATGTAGTTATTAGTATGTCATATGTATGTTGCTTGATCTCTTCCAATTAATCCATGAATTAGGTAGTTTGGATATATCCAACTTGGTGGATATTGCTGATGCATGCATAGGTATTGCATATGGCATTTGTGGAGAAGGATAATCAAATATATTGCAGCCACTATAACTACCATAATATGGTACATGAGAACCTAACATTGTCTACGAATCACCCAAAGAACTATTTTCTGTGTGTATACTCATTGAGGAGAGAGTCATATTCAAAGAATCTTCATCAATTTGACTTGTTCCTCCATGTTGTCTACCACGATTTTGATCAAAATTACTTGCATGAGCATCCCAACCCGTCGCACTAGCATTCCAACCTGTTGCACCAGCATCCCAACCTCCAGCACGAACATCCCAACTTGTTGCACCAGCATTCCAACCTCTTGCACCAAATCCTAACCTCTTGCCTCATCCCCACCATCCCCATCATCTCTATCTTTTTCTCCACTATTTTCATCAAAGGTATGTTAGTCATCGGAAGAGCTAGTAACAATAACTCCACGATCTACACCAACTTCTTCTCTAATCACTTGTTCAACATTTATTCTCATGTCTCGAGCATGAGAAGCAATATGTGAATCAAGATTTTCCTCGTCATCATCCAAGGAGGCAGGTCTAACCCAGTTAAAAATAGGATTCTCATTATCGTCTTTTGCTTCAGCAGCTACTTAAAATAGATCCATAAAATCAGTTTCATTTACTTTATGGGTTTTTAGATTCTCATAAAAATAATTGAGTTTCTTTATATTCTCCACACAAAAGAAATAATTGTGGGTTTTTACACATTTTGCACAAATAATTTTGAGATCCTTTTATTTGGAATGTCGGCACAAAGTTACAAAAAAATCAATCTATATATTTATAAATTGATTGGTACATATTTAATATTATTTGGAATTAGTTTTACACATTTGAGTCACAAACATTTTTTTTTTTTCAGATTGCTTTCACAAAATTTTACATATTTTACACGTCCACTCTTCGGTTCTTTATCCAATTTACTTCAAGTCCTCAATAATTTTACTATTGACTATTATGTTGGAAATTTTTATAAATTTTTTAATGCTTCTTCTAAAATAATTTTCAATCTAAATTATTTTAACAATAATTAATTGTTTAGGATTAAAAAAAATATTTTAATAATATGCAAAATATCCATGGATTTTCAAGGTGAAATTCGTGAAATTTTGGGAATTTCGGGATATTTCGAGAATATCGGGAGATTTTTACGGATATTTCGAAATCGGATGGATATTATGCAGGATATTGGATATTTGCTGTTTCGATATTGGTCCCTCCAA
Organism: Acer saccharum; assembly: GCA_030490815.1. Classification (NCBI taxonomy): domain Eukaryota; kingdom Viridiplantae; phylum Streptophyta; class Magnoliopsida; order Sapindales; family Sapindaceae; genus Acer; species Acer saccharum. The sequence continues at coordinate 39,500,688 of CM059866.1, forward strand.
ACACGGATATATCGGTTGATATTTCGGTATGTCTATCGATTTTAAGTTCCTTGCATATGGTGCAGAAAATGTCACCATATGAAATAAATATAATAACCAACAACCCATCCCCTACTACCTCACTAGAAATGACGTGAAACGGAAAAAAAAAATAGCTTGAACATTGAAGTATTTCCATTAGGCTTGTTTGACTTCATTAATTCATATGTTATCAAACTCTAATATTCACGGCTCTCTAATCTTTTTTTTTTTATTCTCTAGTGGTGTGTACAGTGTACCTCCTTTCATGTTAGTGATAGATGATTCAAGTCCGGTGAGATGAGTTGGTATACAGACTATGTATGCATTGGTTAAATTTGGAGGGTCGGGGCATGACAAGAAATTTTTAATATAAATGTAAATAACAAAAAAAATTGATATATAATATTTAATTATACATATTTAAAAAAAGGTGGGGGAAATTGTTGATCCTCCATGTCCTTCTGATAGAAGGCGGGGAAAAAGGGATTTTTTTTTCCTTTAAGAATCCATAGGATAAAGACTCGAAGTGGGGCTCGAGGTTGCAATTTCAGTGGTGTTGAAGAAAAGTTGGTGGATCGAATTGCTAAAGGGAAAGATGATGACAAATGTTAGTTTCTTTTTCAACTCCAAGGCCAACAACTCCTTTGCCAAATTCCTAGCTAAAAAGGGGTCCGCTTCGATGGGAGACATAGTGATTTGGGAGGTGCATTGATTCAGTTTTGCTTTCTGGTTCCTCTGGCTGCTTTGCTCTGTTTTGCTTTATTGCCTGGCTTTCTTATTTGTAGCTGAGAAGGTTGTTGTCTCTGTTAAGTCTTTGGTAGTTAATTTTGCTTCAACGCTATTGCTCTTAAGCTTGGTTGTCTTGCTTTTATGTGTTCTTTTGTTTTGCTTGGCTGTTTTCCTTACTGCCTGCTTGCTTCTTTGTTTTTCTGCTCGATGTTGTGTTTTCTATCTGTTTCCGACCTTCGGGTTTGACGAATAAATTTTACTATTCAAAAAATAATAATTTAAAAATAACTCCAAATGGACAACTTGTGCTTGCTCTCGACAGGTTTCGGCATACTCTTACGTTATCGGATTTCAAAAAAAAAAAAAACATGTATCTAAATTTTATAGAAGCATGGTTTCACGCGAGGCCCATATCTTTTTAACTCGCTCTGGTAGTAAATCATAGAATGATGATCATCTTCTTTTGTCTTTGAACTCAATCTACACAAATGGCGATATTAGTAATGGACCAACTTTTTATCAGGTATGTATATATATATATATTGAAAATATATATTACACACATGTCTAAACAACCTAGAGGGGGGGAGGGGGTGAATGGGTTGTTAATCAATTATTACCAATTTTTTGATTAGTCAATATTAATCACAATTAACCCAATTCAACAAACAATAAAAATCAAGTAAAGGTGGGAAATTAAAGAACACTTGATTTTTACGTGGAAAACTTCAATAAGGAAAAACCATGAGCTATTCTGCTAGCCACACACGATTCTCAAATCCACTATATGCAATGATGTTTACAACCCTAGATTGACCTCTAGTCACACCATTCTCGATTACTAACCCACCATTACTACCCGTAGGCCTTTATAGTAATTCTAGACCAAAGGTGCTTGAGCACTACACACCGGTAGTCACAAGACTTAATTCTCAATGAAGAGATAATAACCTATATGAATATATGACAATATCCAAAATGCAAATAATGCTAGGCTACACTAAATGCTTATCTAGGAATTCAAGATATCAATGAGAACAATCCTAGATATCAATGTGTCTATATGAATGCTTTAAAGACCTAACTAGATGAAGACATGCAAGTCTAAAACCTAGCTAGTCATCAACCAAAGCCAAAATCAACAATAACACAAGTTGTCAATAAACATGGCAAGGGCAATAAATATGCAATCAACAAGTGCAATCAAGGAGTCCTACACAACATTCTCTAAAAGCAAAGCTTAGAGACTTAGCTAGATGGCACAAATTGATCCTAAGTGCTAGCTATCAATGAATGTGCAATCTCAACCTAAACATATACACAAACATACTCAAAACATGCTTAATCAAAGAAACATGCAATTAGTCATCAAGTAATTGCTAATCCTAAGCAAAGATGAACTAGACAAGCTATAGGTTCTAGAACATGTTCAACTTACAAGGATGTGAAAGCATGAGACCCATGAGAAGATGATGCTTGAAAGATGCTAATGCACATGGGGTTTGTGTTGGTTGAGTAAAAATCAAGTCTTAGAGCTTCTCTCACTAAGGAGTTAATTTCTCTCTCTAATATTCTGAAAATCTAAGCTCTAGTCGTCCAGAAGAGAAAGCAACATATATATAGAAGCCCTAAGAGAAACGGCGTCGTTTTGACAAAACGGCTGTAAAAAATGTGTCGGATGGACAGGGTGTCCCAACCGCAGTACACATGGCATGTAACCTCTGGATCAAACGCGATGGGGACCGCTCCAGAGGCAAGGTGCACCACCGTGGTATGCACGGCAGAAAACCTCATTGGTTTCACACTGACATGGACCGCTTCACATGCACATGCTCCGGCGGCGGCACCAATGTCGGTACCGACGTGGTAAGAGAAAAAACTTCTCTTTTCAAGGCAACAATTCACACTAGTCTATATCCAAGTTGTGCAAGTGTGAAGTGAGAAAAATAACAGAATGAAAAAAGATGGAATCATGAATAATCACCAAATATGTGACACACAATAATATGCAAGATATGATAATGCATAAGGTGATGATAGCATATAAGCACACAATTAAGATAAAACACAAATGCAATCATAAAAACAAAAATAAAAATAAAAAATGCAATATGAAGGTGTGTGTGTGCAACTAAATCTATCTCAAGAGGAGTTCAAGTGATTACCTTTTGCTCTTTGCTCTTGAAGTCACGTTGAGAAATCCGGAAGCTGCCAAACATAATGACCTAAGCTACCCATTACATACCAATCCAATGTGGTTTGTCAAAAATAAGCCATCAAAAATGAGGCACTTACATATTTATATATATATATTAAGAAAAAAATCAACTTCCTTTTTATCTTTACTTTTTGCCAAATCCATCTTTTATAGAAGTAGATAAAGCATATGATAAATTTTTACTGGTTGTCCTAAATATTTTAGATACCGATGGTGGTGGTGGGATCATGGAAATCTAGCATAAAACTATTTTTAACTCACATAGGCAATTTATCAATCATTTGGTACTCGACTTTCAAGTGTAGTTTTATAATGTCTTTTGCATGTTTGGCCGCCACAATATATACCAATACACCCACCAAATATTTGAAATCAACTAAAAAGTTTGGAAAGTATTGAGGGAGATGGCAAGACAATTTTAGGTTCAAGCTATTTATACATATCAAAAAGTTTGGAAAATCAATTTTGTCATGAAATCCTAGAAATCATGATCTCAGTCCATTACCAGCATACAATTTGCTGCCTCTTGAAAGTCTATATCCAATATCACAAGACAATATGGACTTTTTAAAAAAAAAAAATCTTAAAAGTCTAGATCTAATACCATAAGACAATATGGACTTTTAAAAAAAAAAAAATTATTAGTCTTGATCGATTACCACTAGGCTTATCAAACTTGTTAAAAAGTCTCAATCCAATACCACCAGAATTTTACTTTCCCAAATTGTCTAATAAAATCTTGAACCAATACACCCTCCTAAGTGATGGGTTTGGAAAGGAAAAATATAAATAGAGAGGTAATTGACAAATCTTTCCTTTTATTTAAGGATTTTGATGGATTTGCTCTGAATCCAATTTTACTCCTCTCTGCTCAAGAACACCACCATTATCTCACCATCGCTTCTCTCTTTCATGACCGTCTCTCTCCGTTGTCTCTCACGGAGAATTAGGTTCGATTTCAATTTAGATATTTTAGGGTTTGATTTCGATGTGAATTTGGTTTGTTTGGTAGTTCTATTTGGATTTGTATTGTGTTTGGTTGATGAGAAAGTGCAAAAAATGGGGGCTTTTGTGATTTATAGGTGATAAATCTGGGGCTTTTGTGATTTTATCATCAATTTTGTTTGGTTTTGATTTGGTTAAAAATGGAGTCACTGATTGGTTTGATTCGGTTGAAAATGGAAGTCAAAGAGATGGTTAATTGGTTGACAGTGAAGAGGAGTGTGGCTGTAAGGATTCCCATTTATTGATTGGCTTATTTCGTGGACAAACCACATGTTGGGGTTTGAATTGTAAAGGTAGTTTAGGTGATTGAGGATCAAGCTCAAAGGCCCTTTCAAGACCTCAAGGTGACAAGCACTCCAAAGGTATATCTCTAGTGCTTAGTTTTCTTTGAAGAGATTTAGATTGCACACACACATTTAGCATACTTGTATTTGTGTGCATACTCTTCACATGTCACATTTCACACTAGTACTTTGATTGTTGTATCTTGTTGTGTGTTTGTGTCTTGTAATTCGTTTCCCGGATATGTTTGGAAATGTTCACGCTTGCACGAATGTGTGCTTTGTTTAGCGTGAAGACCACCTACAGAGAATGCCCTTGGCTTCTCTTTGGTTTCTCCACTTTTGGTGAATCGGCGGTTGATCGGCAGCCATGACCGCCGAATGAAACCACCGTTTGTGTCCAGAAGTTTCTGAAGCATTTTTGCGGTTATGATCGGTGGCCACGACCGCCGTTCGAAACTGCCGATCAAACCTAATCGATTTAATCTCTCGGGTTTGATTCTGTGGTTGAATCGGCGGTTTGGCAACCGCTGAATGAAACCGCCGTTGATCCCTGTTCTTTGGGACTCAATTCGGTGGTTTAATCGGCGGTTAGTGGCCACCGAATGAAATCGCCGATCATGCGTTTTAAGGGCAAACTTGTCTTTTCACATGCCCTGTTCTTGATGTCTATAAATATCACACTTTCTCATTATCTAAATCAAGTTCTTTGACTATAAGAACCCTAAACTTCAAAGAGAGACATTTGAGAGAAAATCAAATCAAGAACTCTTTTAACACTTAAAAACCATTCTCATATGCATCTAAATATCATCTAGCATTTTCTAGCATAGTTAGGATGCTTGCTTGTATGAGTTTTGGTCAACACACACTCTTTGGTAAGTTCTTCACTATAATCTTACATAATTAGTGTTTTATTTATCATTGACATCTTATATATTTGTATGTTCTTAGAATATATTCTAGATACAAAATAGAGATTGTTGTGTTGACATGATTGAGTGTTGTATTTTGATAGCTTCATAGGATTGTTTAATCTATGTTTAGCTAAGCTTTATGACATGTCATTTAGCTATTGATATCTAGGATTGTATTAATTGTCATTTTATCATTCTAGATAAGCATCTAGGGTTCTCTAACTTTATTTGCTCTTTGAATATTCATACATATTCACATAGGCTTTATTATCTCTTCATTGAGAATTAAGATTTGTTGGCTAAGGTTGCTTAGGCCATAAGCAATTGAACTAGGTCCACTTTTACAGGCCTACGGGTAGTGGTAACGGGTTATTGATCAGGATTAGATCATAAACCGGGATTAGGCTGTAAATGTTATCACAATTAGTGTATTCGAGGTTTGAGTGTAGCGCACTTACTAGCCTGTGGTTTTTCCCTGTTAAGGGTTTCCACGTGAAATCAAGCGTCATTTAATTTCCACACTTATATGCTTGATTTATTAATTTGATTAGTTTGGGGTATTTTCATAAAAATTGACTTATCGCGAAAATTGGGTAATAATTGGATCCCCCCCCTCCCCCCCCCCCCCCCCCCCCCCCCCCCCCCTCTCTTTGTAGATAAATATTAGAACACACCTATAATTTGTTTCGGTGGCAGTTCTTGTTTTATTTAAAACAATTTCTTACAAATCCATCCAATTCCATACAAATCTACGTAACGAAATCTAATAAACTCCAACGAACTCTTTAAACAATTCCAACAAAATCTAATGAAATTTGTAGGATTTGTGAATTCCACCAAAATCCATCACTTAAAACAAATTTATCAAACTCCAACGAAATTTGAATTGAATACACCCCTCCTTAGTTTATCACCAGTTTAATTTGTAGCACTATAAAATTGATTGTCGAGTCTGATAAGCTAGGATCCCACAGGAAAAAAATTTATGGATCCTGCACCAATTAATATCTCTCTCTCTCTCTATTATATATAATATATATAATTATGGTATAAATGAATCATTTTAATTTGTTTTGGGTGAATTTTACAAGTGTAGATTGGTTTGATGGAGCAGTCTCCCAACCTCAACTGGTTTTAGCAGATCTTATTGAAGCACTATTTCCTACTGGAAATTACACCAGCACCTACTTTAGAAATATTGCAAGGGTAATACTTCTCCCTTCTTTTTTCTTTTGGAATTTAATGGAATTTTTAATTCCTAATCTAAATAATGTGTAGAAATTATGATTACTTTTTAGATTCCAAGAAATAATTTGGAAAAAAGCCCACAAAAAAGCATAAATAACAACTTTGATATGTTGTTAATTGAACTAATATTCAAGATTATATACGGATACAGTTTTTGAAATAAAAATTTTATTCAAAATGTAATTGCTCATTGTTGGTTTGCTGATTTTCCAGGCTGGCTGTCTTTGTTATACAATTGTACTCGGTTTTAGTTGAATGAAGCTTTTTAGTTTTTACATTTCAAAAATAAATAAATAAATAAATAATTTTTTTAAAAATATTGTGCATGTCTGAAAATGCAGGGAGATGGTGTTGTAAACATTGGAGCTGATGTGCAATAGAAATAGCACCATTGCATTGGACCCAACAATTCTTCCTTGCCAATAGTTTTTTTACGTCACTTGTAACATTTTTTTTTTTTTTTAATTTTTTGTTTTTCATTGTGAGTTGGTACAATTATGATTAATTTGATATATTTTTTTGAACTATTATAATATTTTTGGAATTGGAGGAAGGGGCATAACTCGAACCCACAACCTCTTGGATGTAGATGTGGGGCTTAATTTGATAATTTCAAATTTAATTATATTCATATGAAAGTATACAAACGTAGTTAAATTGCTTAAGGCATACCTGGGGGGGGGGGGGGGGGGGGTGAATAGGTTTTTACACCTTTTTCCAATCCCTTAAACAAACTCTTGTTTGTCCCTTAAGGTAGCCTTACACACAACAAAATAAACCAAGAAAGACATACATAGACAATATGAGAATAATCATGTGCACAAGGTCTAAGTATATCACCTAGTTGTGTGAGGTATAAAAAACAAATAAACACAACAACAAATAAAGCTTGTATTTCAATAGATGTTCAACGAGTTACAAGAGTGATCAAATATCACTATACAAAAATTACAATATACAAAAGAATCAAATATACAAAAGTGATCTAAAGAATGAATTCACAAATCACACTTTACAAATACTTGCTTCACTATACATCACAAGTGAGTAATATGAAACAAGATAATAACATATACAAATAAAATAAAAGATAGAGATAGGAAGAATTAACACAAGAGATTTTTAACTGGTAAAACCTCCAAGGAGGAAACATCTACGGGTTGAAATACAATCATTAGGGCACTATATATATTGGATGATAAAATAGAGAATCCACAAAGTGACCAATCTTTAGCTCACCCAACCTAGTGGAGCCTAAGTCTACCTAACCCTATTGGAAAGTATGAGATCCCTCAATGATGCGAAACCACATATATTGGACAACACACAAAACCAAGATCGATGGAAGATTAGAAATTCCTCTAGAGTGTATACACCTCCCGTGTACCCTGCTCTTTTGGAGTCTATGTCTAACCATACGCCTAGGCCTACCAATATAATAGCCAACCCTATCCAAGGCACTCTTACCTCTAGGGAGCCTCCCATGCATGACTATCCGAGTCCTCCCGACTCTAGCCATGACTTTTTGCTTACCTATCTGAGTCATCCCGACTCTAGGCAAGTCTTCTTGCTTGGCTATCCGAGTCATCCCGACTCTAACCAAGACTTCATGCCTTTTACAATGACTTCCTTGTGTGATCATGTGAATGCAAATGATGCAAACAATCAAATCAACATAGAACATGTGATCAATACATTCTATGGTACAAATAGACCTAAACATGTGATACCACAAGTAATAAAGTCTAGATGCAAAATATAAGAATAAAACCTAAAGCATGTGAAACATCAAACACATAAGCTCAAAGTCTCATTCACACATACAACACTTGAATCAAAATATATTCATGAAGTACAAGTTCAAGATGCAATCAACATACAATAAAATGCTAGATATAAGAGATTTAATCAATCAATATTCTAGCAAAAAATATAGAGCAAGGATTCAAGATATAAATCAATCAAATCCTAGATTGCTCTAAAACACACACAAATACAATAATCCTAAATTTCATCAATCAAAGGATCAAATCAAATCTCAAGGTCATTTACCACAAAATTGATTCAATCAAGTTACAAATAACCTAAGATGCCATTCTAATCACAATACAACTCACAAACATATGAAAAACCTAGAATCATAGAAACTAGTCCACATTTGTCTATAAATTGACTTTCAATTAGAATGATTATGAAGCTATCTTTCTCAATAGCTTTTACCAAACATAAACATACATATAGAAGAAGAAACCCCAAGCAAATTGAAGGTTAAAAAGAAATAAATCCCAAAGATAAGTCCAATACCTTTGATTCAACAGCTGGTTCAGATTTCTATGTGGAACCACTAGAAAACTCGATCAAACAGCCACCAAACCACTCGGAAATGATAGAGGACTCAATTACGAACGTTCTCCAATTCGAATCACTCAAATCCAACTCCGGATGAGGGAGATATGATGTTTGGAAGATGAGAAAATTCAGAGGAGAAGACTGACGGGAATGTTGCAATTTTTCTTCTTTTAAAATCAAATGGAGAGAGAGGAGGGAAATAAAAGGAGGAGAGGAAGGAGTTTCCGGGCCAATCAGGTGAGGCCACATCACCCAGGCCGTGGGGGGCGCGTGGGCCTCACGGGGGCAGAGAGCCCCTTTGGCCGTGGGGCCCATGGCCTCCCTCACGGCGTGGGCCAAGTGGCCTCACGGCTACTTACCTCTCTCGCGTGCTCCCTCGGTTCTTCAGCCGTATCTTGGGCATCCGAACTCTGATTTTGAATTCGTTATCAGATTACGAACCGTGACTCTCTTACACACGATGAAGACTACACAACTCTAAAAAATGGTTGAGAAATAATCTTGGAAAACGACGATGAAGACAACTCAAGTGAGAACGAAAAGTAGCGTAGTTACATCGTTTGGACTCGAAACCTTATGAATGAGTAACCGAAACGACCGAAACTCAATAAGGAATCATAATAGAACTATTTAAGTCCAAATACAAAAATACAGAAACATACAAACACAAAGACACACACATATGCTATTTCCTAGACATAGTCCTAGAACATGCAATAAGCAAAGTTTGTCAAGATAGTATAAATGCATAAGCATATATTATCAAGTATGTGAATGTGTTATATCAATGATGTTTAACCATGAAGGACACACAAGGATGCCATGTGTGTGTGTGTGCCTAGCCTTGTAAGAGATATGTGGTCTTATATTACCTTTGATGATCAATGATGCACATATCTCTTTAATGCCGGTTTCTTGCAAGGTGTGGTTGAGACATTCTTCGTCTTCTTAAATCTTCAATATATGAACCACTAAACATTACAAGAGAAACACGTTTTGATATGGAATTTATGCCAACACAAAACTATAAACCTAACAATCTCCCCCTTTGGCAAATTCAATGTCAAAACCCCTAAACATATACTAAAACAATTACAAAGAAAATTTGGTCACAATGAGTACAATGAGTTACACATATAGACACAAATTAAAACTCCAAGTCTTGAACTTCATCTTGGTCTTCTCTTGATATTACCTAAAATAAACTTGAAAGTACAAGAATATCCAAGAGACAACACATATGGCAATATACAATCTTAGGCAAGAAAATAAACATTTAAGTTCAAATGGATCATGTATGCTCCCCCTTAATACATACTATCCAACAAGCATTCTTAGCCAAGATTCAACAAAAAAAAAAATATTACATGCCATAAAGTTCAAATTTGATACCAAATATACTAAAAAAAAAAAAAAGAAAAAAGAAATGAGACTAAGCATGCTAGATATCTTCCACATCTCTCATATTTCCCCCTTTTTGACATGATATGAAGCCAAAGGGAAAGAGTAAGAAAATATACCTCAAGGAACTCTCTAGCCACTTGTGCCACCAAGGAAAGTATTGCGGTGTGAGGATCTCACATATTGCTTTGTTGTAGTTGATTTTCCTTCCAACTCTTTGATCCTTTTATCTTGAACAACACGCTTGGCACAAAGGTCTTCAATCTTCCTTTGTGACGCCTCAATCAACCTACGTGACTCTTCAACCTCATTCCTCAATTTTAAAGCCCAACTAGGAAGAGCGGGTGAGCTAAGGACATGGCTAGAATCAAGAGATTCACCAAAAAGTCTAAACACATCACTAGACTTTCCCTTGTCCTTGTATGACATGGTTGCCACACGTTTCTCACTCAACTTCTCTAAGGAAGGAAGCATAACATCATCATCAAGATTCCTCACTCCTTTAGCTAAGCATAATTGAGTTATAAATCCCGGAAATGCCAATTTCTTATCCAAACGACTAGTACAAGCCGCAATCTCAATTTGTTCCACAAGCAATTCACCAAGATTTATAGGTTTGTTAGTCACAAAGGCATATACAATTTTGATTTTGTCTCTACTAAGCTCCGAAGCATTAGTAGAGCCAACAAGATTGGAGCACACAAATAAATGCCAAAATGCACTAATTTTTGTCAACTCACCTTGTCTAATATAAGCACGTTTCCCCCACACAAAATTAATATCATCACATAGAGTTCTATCCATTAAATCAAGGTTTTCCAAGATATCAACATCAAGGAATTCCGATTCAATGTCATCGGGAAAGTCTAGAAATTCATTTACCTTCCTAGCACAAACTCTAAAGACAACTTTCCTTATGTCCAAAATGGCACTAGTCACGGTAGAACTTCCTTTGTAAACATGAAAATTCTCTAACCATGGTCTCATTAGAAACTCCTAACATGTCAATCCAAGGACCCCATTTTCTAACCATAAGCACCTTATAAACATAAGAATCAACACAAGAGTTCAAAGCTATATTTTCTTGAATGATCTTCTTGCTACCAAATATTCCCAAATCCTTCACATTTTTGGATTTGGAAACCTTGGAAGAAAGTGAAGGTTTAGACTTGTCAACGGGAATAGAAGAAGTGTTACCACCCTTCTTCGCCTTGCCCATGATCTTGTAACACAAAAACACTAAAAACAAAAAGTGAGAGGAAACATATAAACAAATTAGTAACCAAAAACATATACAAAGGCAAAACATTATATTCAACAAATCATCATGCATATAAGAATTTATCATAGCATCTTCATGAATTATCAAAAATAAGAATAATGCCAACAAACAACAACCTTGAAGAACATGTGAAATGTCATAATGTCATAAAAGAGAACAAGAATTTAGCATATTATGCTCCCCCTTGACAAGTGCCTCATCTAAAATCAAGATAGACAAATGTTCACAAAATAACCACACACAATCACATCACAAGCAATTTTATTAGATTTGCAAATAAGCTTCACATATCTAAGAGAGTTACATCAAGATTTTCAATCACTCTCATATGTCATCGAAAATTGCTAAAGTATCAAAATACTAATTAAGCAAAAATGAGTGTGTGAAGATTTTGCTTCAAGTATATGAAAAGAAGTAGTTTGATAATCAAGCATGCAAACACTTTCAACATCTATTCATCTTAGGCCTTTCCATAAAAAGGTCAAACCGGTTATCATCCGAAATTTTGCTTATAAAGAGAATGGATATCAACATGTGAGCGTGTGTGTGCATGTGGCTTATAACCCATTTCTATTTGCCAACCCGAGCTCATTTGATTATTCAACTATCCATAAGCCTTTTTTTTTTATTTAGGCTTGAATCAAAGATTTTTTTTTTTTTTTTTAATGATTCAATAAAACACTTCTTTGATTTTTCTAACAAAAAATATACTCCTCATGGCGGCTTTCACTCATCACAATGGCATAGCCCTTTCCTACATTGGGTGGCTTCACAACCAAGGTGTGTAGCCCTTTCCATGAGGGTGCTCGTTGAGTTCTATGTTGCCGAAGCAAATGGATACCAACCATTGGTCATTTTTAAATGTACTAGTCCTTAGGACTTCAAGGTGTATCCAAAGCTAACATCAATCAAGCTCAACATACTTAACAAAACATACAAGAGAAGCAAGTGCATTTTTGAAACCAAAATTTAAGGCTTAAACGCACATGATCAAGAAGTAAGTAAAGAGACTTACTTAAGATCTCTACTTCTCAAGAGAGTAGCTATCAAAGAATATGAAGCTCACATTATTCAAAAATTAGCCACTCAACAATCATACAAATAAAACACACTTCATGAATAAGATCAATGTGAACACTTATCACCAAAAGATCTTAAACTAGCAAATGTCAAAGAGGACCATAAACACTATACTAGTTCTCAATTATGACTTGCTTCATGAATGTGATACAAACAATGAGTTGATAGATGAAAAATCAAGTAAGCAAGCAATATGATATAGAGATACCTTCGCAAGCTATTTTCACCAAATACAATACCTTCACCCTTTTTATGAGTCCTCTTGGCTTGTAAGTCCTCATGACTACAAGTTATAGGTGTGTCAATTCCAAGAGACTAAAGACAATGTAATCCAACTCAAAAAAAAAAAAAAAAAAAAAAATGGCTTTCTCTAAATGCCTTAACATGATTGTCACCATATAGATACCCAAAAAAAAACTCTCAAAAGTTAATCAACAAATATTGACTATCATAACAAACAATGTGAGATAGCTAAGTTCATGTCAAATTGTAAAGATACAAAGCAAACAAGCTAAGCTTCTAACAACAACACTAGTCTTAAAGCTAACTCACATGTGCAATTACACTAATGGTAAGAGCACTCACCCTTGACAAATTTTCTTGGGTGGACTACACGAACATCATCAAGATCTCTTTGACCACAATGTTGAACCTAGAGTAAAGTTCTTCCACAACTTGATTCACAATAATATCATTAATACTCTTTTTCAACATTGTTAGCAACACATGCATAGTCAAATTTTGAAGGATATGCATTCTTCAC